>JAJMAO010000041.1:0-113220 GCA_030572575.1 Scheffersomyces insectosa
TTGATATTCGGGTACGTTCTTAAGGAAGAAGTCTCCGGATATCTGAATTATCTGGGATCCTGCATCTTATTTTCCATCACGCTATTTTCTTCACGTGACCAAACACTCGTCTTGCCACCAAATTCAATTTGACCTCCAAATCGATCTTGGTTGAGCGGGTATTCTTCACGATATAGCTGCATTGTTTAGACGTAGCAGAGAGAAATCGCCCAATCGAATCCGACCACCCTTACGAAGCAAACTTCATTGCCGTGCTGTGAAATTTGCAGATCTCAATCCCGTGTTTCAACCCGTTTTTACTTGCCCCTTGAGCCAGTATCTCCAGTATCGTTGTAGACAACACCACCCACAAACAACGCATAGAAACACACCAAAATGCCGCCAAAAGCCGACTGGGACAAGTATGTAGCGCCTCTCAATGATGACGAGAAAAAGCAAGAGAAGATAGTGCCTCTTTCCGAGGGCGATATCCAGGTGCTTAAGACATACGGTGCTGCTCCATACGGTGCTCTGTTGAAGAAGCTAGAGAAAGACTTGAAAGAAATCGAAGACAGAATAAAGGAAAACATCGGAGTCAAGGAAAGTGATACCGGGCTTGCTCCATCACATTTGTGGGATGTCATGGGGGACAAGCAAAGAATGTCGTCCGAACAACCGCTCCAAGTGGCAAGATGTACTAAGATCATTGAAGCCACCAACCCTGCTCAAGCAGGTGCCCTTCAGAACGCAGACAACAAGTCCAAGTACGTCATTAACATAAAACAAATTGCCAAGTTCGTGGTGGGCTTGGGAGAGAGTGTTTCCCCAACGGATATTGAAGAGAGTATGAGAGTAGGTGTCGACAGACAAAAGTACGAGATCCAATTGCCATTGCCTCCAAGAATAGACCCTTCTGTCACCATGATGACTGTTGAAGAAAAACCAGATGTGACATACAGTGATGTTGGTGGTTGTAAGGAGCAAATCGAAAAGCTCAGAGAAGTTGTAGAATTGCCTTTATTGTCTCCAGAGAGATTCGTGAAGTTGGGTATCGACCCTCCAAAGGGTATATTGTTATACGGTCCTCCGGGAACTGGTAAGACATTGTGCGCCCGTGCAGTTGCTAATAGAACTGACGCCACTTTCATCAGAGTTATTGGATCTGAATTGGTCCAAAAGTACGTTGGTGAAGGTGCTCGTATGGTCAGAGAGTTGTTCGAGGTGGCCAGAACAAAGAAAGCATGTATCATCTTCTTTGATGAAGTTGACGCCATTGGAGGAGCCCGTTTCGATGACGGTGCTGGAGGTGATAATGAAGTCCAGAGAACTATGTTGGAATTGATTACTCAGTTGGATGGTTTCGACCCAAGAGGTAACATCAAGGTGATGTTTGCAACAAATAGACCTAACACTTTGGATCCAGCCTTGTTGAGACCTGGTAGAATCGATAGAAAGGTTGAATTTTCGCTCCCAGACTTGGAAGGACGTGCTAACATTTTCAGAATTCACTCTATGACTATGAGTTGTGAAAAGGATATCAGATGGGAGTTGATCTCGAGATTATGTCCTAACGCAACTGGTGCTGAATTGAGAAGTGTTTGTACTGAGGCTGGTATGTTTGCTATCAGAGCTAGAAGAAAGGTCGCCAATGAGAAGGACTTCTTAAAGGCCGTGGATAAGGTTATCAAGGGTAACTTGAAATTCTCTTCCACCAGTCAATACATGCAATATAACTAAGCTTATTGGTACTGGATTTTCAAGAATACTTCCTACTCTATAGTCTCCATTGATAGACTACGACATGCAGAAAGTGGTATAACCTAGTTCAAGAGCATAGAATTACCCTGATCAAGAATTCCTGTTACAAACATAGATGTAGACGCTGCATAATGTGTACTTTAGCCAGAATAATAAACATATAAAAATGATGAGATTTGTAGATTATTGAACTTATTGTTTCAAATCTAGCCACTTCTGAATGGTTTAATAAAATGACAAAAAAGCTCTTTCTACGTTACATTACCCACTTCATCGCCAGATATAGTTTCAATGATATGTTTATAAGATAAAGATTCATGACTAATACTATATTACAACTGCTCTATTCTTCCAAACTATTAATCCCACCACGTCACACAGCCCATACCATCTGTTTGGCATGAAGCTAATAATGCATAGGGAGGTGCTTTATTAGATGGTTCCTCCAATCCCATAGCTTCTTCACTGCTCTTAGGCTTGACATTCACGAAAATCTCTTCTTCCACTCTGAATCTGATCTTTTCATTAATATCAATATACAACTCTGTCTCGTCGTCTGGTTTCCATACCCAAGCCTTTTCCACGGGTTTAAAAATGCAGTTTTCAAAGATATAAGACTTCGGAATGAAGATCTCATCAAAGAACTCCAAGCGAACCTTGATACCTTCTGCTGAACAGTCAGAGACCCATCCAGTTATAATTTCTCCCACGAATGGTTTCCATACTATGCACCTGAATCTGACTTCCACGTAAGAGCCACCATCTCCTGGTTTTAATAACCCATCCTTGATATCGAGGAGATCCCAGATTGTGACCACAAACCCGAGGTTTGTTATGATTTTGTTGGCAAACTTCTTGTTTAACTCATCAGTAAGCGAATGCTGGATCGGTATGTTGAAGGTGTGAGGAGGTATACGAACCAAATCGGAAAGCCCTGATAATATGAACATGGATGTGTAGGAAAATGCTATGCTATGGTTTCTGTAATGATATCGAACAAAGAAAAACGCTCTTCAAGACCAAAAGACAAACTCTTTCTTCCTCTTTTGATAGGTTTTGATCGTATATATCTCTTTGTCTAGAAGTAATAACCACGAGACTATATACGATATACGATGAAAATTAGACCTATTTATCGGAAAATTAAAATTAACTTGAACACAAATTCCTTCTGGTAGCTGTATACGCCCAATTCAGCTCAATTAAAGGTCCTAGTGCTAGCTATACCAACGTTATCCCACTGTATTTCTACCCACTTCTCCATCAAACTCATAATTTTTTTGAGTACCGATGAGAAATGAGCTTTGTTATTGAGGCATGGCTGCAAGTGAAAAATTCGTGTATATAGTGCTGATCTATATAAGAAGAGATGAATGGGATGGAGATGGTGAGTTCTTTGTAGGTTTATATCTAGAAGTTGTTAGTAGACATCGTGGTTTTTTGTGCTGATTTCGTCGTATCAAGCGTATTTAATAGCCATGAGCAATATCAAGAAGAAAACTATAATAAAAACGTCAAAGTCCTCGGACAGACGCTTGGCCGGAAGTAGACAAGCATCAAGCTTCTTGCACAATGCCCTAGCAAAGCCGGATGGAGATAAGGTTACAAGGGTGGTTGGTGCTCCCTCCGTCTCGGGAGAGAGCTCACAAGGGTCCGACAAAACTGTGAAGCGAACTGTAGGAGGAAAATCGTGGGAAGACTCGTCTCTTCTAGAATGGGACCCCAAGCATTTCAGATTATTTGTGGGGAATTTGGGAGAGGATGCTAATGACCAGCTTTTGCACGGAGCATTCCTGAAATATACATCAATGAGCAAGGTCAAGGTACCAGTAGACAATAAAACTGGGAAAAATAAGGGTTTTGGATTTGTAGCCTTTGCCGATGCTAACGACTATTTCCAGGCATTCAAAGAAATGAACGGGAAGTACATTGGCCAGCATCCAGTGCAGTTGAAGCGGGCCGAAACCCAGATAAAAGCAACAAAGAGCAAGAAAAGAAGGTAGAAATGAATATAATACGAAGAAGAAAGAATAGATAACTGCCTTGTACAATTAGAATGGGACTGACCAAACAGAACAAATTCACTTAAGAGTACCCATTAACTTATCAGCTAAGAGCTATGGTCACATAATACTAAAACACAATATTTTCAGTCACATGAAACCAACACAGTTCAAATTTAGGAATTCACTTCCCAGATGGTCCAAGTCTCTTTTTCGCCATCTACAGATATACAGAGCCCCTTTCAACATATAGCTGACATTGCAATAGCTAACCACTATATGCTATGGAACCATAATTGTATGTGTCACGTGATGAATTTTTCACTTCATCAAAATTTTGTTGAATCATTTTGTAGGTAACCAATAGGTACTTCTGTTCACAGATAAATAGCTATCCACTATGTTGTTGTCGAGAATAGGGAGTAGAATACCCGCATTGGGATCTAAGTCCGCGGTTTCGCCCTCTTTTGTAGTAAAAACGGCGTTGTTCATACGGTTCAAATCGAACTTACTACAGGACTTCAACCCTAAGAAGAGTCTTCCATCGCAAGGTGAATGGAAGAACTTGAAGCAACACATTCCAGGAGAGTCTGTCCAGTCCAACAAGTTCAAGGACAGAATCCCTAAGTTTCCCTTGGGAAAAGAAATTGTACCGACGTTGTTACCTCGTCCAGGCGTACCCCAGGTGGGCCCTAAATATACCTTCAGACAAGTGATTCAGATATTAAAGAACAAAACTAAACCAGAATTGATATACGAGAGTGAACCGCACAGATTGTATTTCCTTGCATGTTTCTGTTGTGCTGTTGTTTTCACGGTTTATGGTTGTGTTTTGGCAGAATATGCCGTTTTTCAGGCTAACAAAGACTATGAAGAAAACTCTAATGAGAAAAATGAGGTGTTGAGAAAACGTGAATGGGTGTTATCATTAATGAAAAACTCAGTATTCAGTATTGTCATGTTGGGTGCTGCGTTTATGTTTGCGAAGTTCCCAACAAGATTGGTAAGAAGAATGTGGTATTTACCGGGCCCTGTTGAACATATAAAATTTTCTGCTTATCCTTTGTTTCCAGGCAGACCTACTCCTGTATTCACGGTTCCATTGGAGCATTTAAGCAGAAAGCACCATGCAAGAGTGTGGACAGGTAAGGGATTTTATGGTACCGCTGACAACTCACTCTTCTTTTTCGTCTTGAGGGAAGCTGTGAATGGAACGAAGAAGAGCAAGAACTGGATTGTGGATCGTAAGGCCTTTTTCTGGTCTGACGGTAGGGTTTTTGACTATTTATTTGGTAAGGAATCTCTTGCTGAGGCTGAGGCAGGTATTCCATATGATGAGCAAATCGGCATTGTAAATAGAGAATTGAAGAAGAAGAGACAGCAGTTGAAACAAGAGCATGGATTCTTCTACAATTGGAAATTGGGTGCAAAAGACGTACAACAGGACATTCAATCCGCTACCAATTATGTGAAAACGTTGAACGAGAAGAAGGGAGGTAAGAAATCGTTGCCAAAAGGAAAATAGTCGGAATAGATGTGTATAATTCCGAAGTCATGTATATATAAATAAGATAATGAAGAAATCACTATTGCGTGTGATGCTTATTGTGGTTTTAACCCTGTAGATATCTAAGTCCGCTACGCTTATTCTACGTCCTTTCAATTTGAAATGGTTTAGATGTGGATTTAATGTATGATTCTGCCATTCATGAACTCCCGATAAGGTGCTTTCCGGCAAGGTGGAAGGAGCGCAGTCTCGACTTGTAGATCTTCATCATTCCTAAATGACACGATGCATACTGCAACGCAGATACCAAGGCGTAGCATGTCCCCTTCGTAGAATTTAATTCATTTCTATCGTAGAGCCGATGCATTGAACCAGTGCTTAGACCTGACTTCAAAATTTTCACTCTTGGGTATACGACAATTCCAGTTTGCATTGGGTGTGTTCTGTCGGTGCAAAGCTCTCTAGCTCTCTAGCTCTCTGGATTTCTCTGGATTTCTGTGATTTGATGCTGCTTCCACCAATATTACTCGACAGCTTCAATGTGTAACTGCCCATTGCTACTGGTGCACTGCCACCTCACTATTATTCCTCCCATTTGCAGCCGATTGCCTCTTTCGGTACACACAAAATTTTATCGGGAAAAGGATCGGTTCCAGCGATGTAACCCGTAAAAAGAGGGTTGTTTACAGGTTCGTAGTGACCATATAGCGAGGGTGCTGCGGGTGCTGCTGCGGTTGCAATTCAGATAAGACGACAGGAGGGCTGAGGAGGCAGAGTAGATGGATGGAGTTTTGAAGATGCTTAGGAAGAGTTGGAGGGAGTCGGTTTCGGGCGAAGTCGTTAACTCAGAGAAACGATGCCAGAAATGTAGACTGCCTCCTTTCGCTGGACAATAAACAGCTAACAAAACTCTAGCTCCCATATTTTGCAATACTACGAATAAATCCACTCGGCCAAGATTCACCAAAACAGTACGCAACGGCGCCAATTGCTGTTAGTAACTCACGGGTTGCTCTTATTTGTCGTCTATACGACTAAAGGTTCACTTCTCTGCTACCAATTCTTACCATTACCTCTGTCTACTCTACTCTGCTACGACCAACAAAGCCATCCATACCATTATGCAGATTGGAAACCCATTTTGTTGCGTCTTACAAAACATCCATGCCTCACTATGATCTAGACTCGGACCGATGTGGGACAACAACTGACGAAGAAGTGTTTCGTCATTACCAAAACCCAGAAACTTCACCTTTCTAACGTCCAAATTTTCACCAATACTTACACCTCGTCCCCACCTGATGTCACGTTACTGCCATCTCTCCAACATCTCTTCTCTTGAAAAAACACACTCAAATTCGCTTGTCAAACTCTCATCCCCCTCCCTCTGGTTGCCCATCACCCCTGTCTAAAATACATACCTACATACAGACGTAATAGACAACTACTCTACTGCTGCACGGGCCTTTTCTTTTTGCCACCTCCCGCACCTCCCCTTTATGCGCAAATTCCCCTCTCCTATTGAGATCTCATCCCTTATCACCCCCGGCGCGCGCACGACCTTCGCAGCCCGCTTTGTTACCCGCCAGCAAACGAACGTTGTAACGAGGAATTTTGTTCACACTGTTCTTTTCTGGAGAGCAGAGAGAGAATGTTCTTGTAGAGGAGAACAGTTGATAGTAATATAGCGATATCGACATCTAGAGCTGAGTTGTTGATAGACTCCGTGATATTAATACTGGTATTGATATTGTTGATATTGTTATTATCGTTAGTACTGTCGTTACTGTTGTCGCTATTGATAGTAATATCGTAAAGACTCGCTGCTGACTGCTCGGATTGTTACTCGTAGTCGTCGAAACAGCATCTGTCGAATTTAGAGCCGTCAAAGGGTGAAATTTCCCTTCGGAGTCTCGTTTGTTAGTCGCCACTGGTTGTAATTGGCCCTAGAAATAGCCACACCCAGTTGATTCGGTGGAATACTACGTCATTTCGGCACAGTCCATGTCTTTCCAGTAACGCCGTAACCGCTCGTCGCTTCCCTAGAATAGATTTCGGCTTGTAACCATTTGGCTTTTGATTGACGGTATCCTTGATTGGTATATCCTCCACGAATTCAGAGCTGAAACTGCGCTCCTATCATCACTATCTCCGTTGTAATTTCAGTCTTGCTTAGACTAACTGCACTCTACATTTTTCAGAACTGAAAAACTGAGTCGGTTGGATAGAAAGTGACTATTTAGAGGCATATCCCGTTTCCTTTCGTATAGTCAGGTTAAAGGCAGTTTCTCCCTTAATTTCTATTTGGCTGTCCGAATATCTACAACATTATTTCGGTCATATCTTCTGAAAGATATTGAGCCTTACAAGATACTTCAAAACTGGTAACTTAGACTCGCTGAAAATTCGTTTCAAGTTCTAGTACGCCCTCCGTTACAAACCACCACCCACAATTTTAATCCCCGTCGTAGCTGTTGCCCTCTTACTAATCAACATGGCAGCATCTCTCCGCGACGTAAAAGTCCATACCAAGCGTAAGCTCAACGAGCTCGAGGACGTCACCAACTCCAACACCAAGAATAACGCTAAGAATAATAAGCACAAGAAGGCAAAAGTGTCCATCGCCTCCACTAATACTAAAACTTCTGCTAATTTAGTGCTGAAAACTCGCCTGCATCAAACCACTTCAATCACCTCCAAACAGCATCAAGTTGTTAAGCATCATCAGATCCGACTTCAAAACCACCCTGAAATAGCCCAAGGACCCCTTTCACCACCAGAACAACAGAGATCCCCTTCTCCTACTGATATCTCGTCTGAGTCGTCCTCGCCTGCCAAGTGCAGAAGTAAGAGTGTCTCCTTTGACTTACCGGATGATGAAAAAGTCTACGATGGATCACCACTTTTGACTCCAAAGGAGGAAGATGATGATCATGGAATGAGCTATGATGAGACTGAGACCGGTGATATTGAAGAGGAGCCTAATTTAAACGATCAGTTCGATACTGTCGCTACAATTACTCCTCCTGGATCCATTAGCAAGGATATTGACACTGAAATATTATCCTCCGAAACACGTACATATGCCACAACCTCAGATAACTCTTCTAGCGCTGCAGAGCCAACAACCACAACTACCCCCTCCCTCAACACAAACACAGATTATATTGCCCTCACAGCTTCTCATCGCCTCATTTCCACAACCAAATCTCGCATAGACTCCGAAATTGTCGAACTCTCGCTACTCCGTGATCTTTACGCCGATAGCGATAAGAAGGAAGACGTCGTCGCCTTCTTCATGCGCTTAGTAAATAATGACTTACATCTTCCCACTCCACATCAGATAGTACGTTGTCCAGTAGTAGATTGGTCAAAGTATCATTCGAGCTTATCTCACGTGAACCGAGATTTTGAATGCAAAGTCAGCGAACATGAAGGGAGCGAGAGAAGAAAGAGTTCTTATAAGTCGTTGCAATTATTCAAACAAGATAAGTGTGGAAGATAAGACTGTAAAGTTCTCCTTTGTTTAATTCGAACTTAATTCAACCACCATCTTGACAAGGAACGACTACCACCATAAAAATCTTTCACGTTCCGCCACCATCCTCTCATGTTCATCTCTGATGCTACTCACATCCCCTTTTACGTCTCATGCTCTACGTTCCCATGTGTTACTATATTACGCCACTCGTTTGTTTCCTTTCCGTTGCTTGCTTTTCTGGATTGCAAAATTTTACCACGCCAGAATCTCTGGACGTGCGTTGTTCATAGTTTTATGCTAGCTTGCTTTAATTCTGTTAGCGGTCTCTGCCGTGCCCATGGTTTTTCGTTTTCGATTTCTTTATTTCCTGCTCATACATCCCCCATTATATAACGAATATAGAACGCTGCTCCTCTTTATATATAGTCCAAAATAAATTACAGAAGACACCCAATATGAGAGCGATGGCAGGCCTACGAGGAATGATCTTCTTGAGCAGTAACCTATCAAAGGACATACTATATTGCTCCATCTACATTGCTGTATGGCAGTTTTCGCAACTCTACACCGAGTGACTTAAACTGTAGATAGCACCAGTACAGGGTATGCGATAGCGAGGAAATTGTCATATTGTAACCTGCAAATCCATGAATCTCGGCAATCGCGACTCGGGCTTACCTAATGAAATTCTATTCCAATACTGTGGTCAATTTTAATTTTCGGGAAGAAAGGTTTATAACGACTACACTCAGGAATGCAAAAGTCTGGGTTATTCTTACTTCCGAGTTTATGAATAGCATTGCTGTTCAAGAGGAGACAGTATTTATTGCTACATTGATGTGGGGTAATCACGTGCGCTGAATCTAGTATTTAAATTTGATAATTACAAACAATCCTGAGAAAACATAATTTTCCCAATTATGTGCGGATTTCAACAAAATTTACACTTTGAGCTTGTTATCCAGAGAAGAGCTATATTCATATGGGTGACTAATCAGCAGTTCTCCGTTATACTTAAAGCATTAAACATTCATTGAAAATAGTATACTATGTAGATTTTAAGGCCAACAATGGAACATATAGTAAGGCACATAGAATGATATTCATTCCTTTATTTTATCGTCGTAAGTCGTAGTTTCTGCGTAAAGATCGTAAGAAGCAAACTTTCTTGCTGGGACTTTCTTTTCGAATAACAAATCTAACTCCTCGTAAGTTCTGTCTTTTGTTTCTGGTAACCTGTAATAACTCCAGATTAACGTAGGAAGTGCAGTTGCAAACCAGACAAATGCCGTTTTACCCTTCAAATTAGCAGCACCTGGGGCAATAAGATATGGTTCAATTATGGTAGAAATCAAATTTACTAAGTTATAGGCATTTCTCGCAAGGCAAACAGACTGAGATCTTACTCTTGTAGCGGAAGTCTCAGCCGTAATCGTGAAAGCTAACGGACCAATGGTTAATGCGTATGTACTAACCCACAACATAGTGAAGCCACATTGAGCCCATTTGACAGATCCGTGGTTTTCAGCTGGTTTGGCAAGCACCCCAATCATAAACAAGAACAACACCAAGAAGAAATAACCAGTAACATAAATAGTTCTTCTTCCGAAACGAGATAAAAGAAACCATGAGCATACTGTACCAGTCCATGCAATTGCAGTAGTTCCGAGGTTTAATTTGTAAGTGTCGCTTGGATTAAGGCCAGCCTGGGAAAAGAAATAGCTTGGGGAATAAGCGAAAGTAGAACCAGAAAGGACTTGGCCAGCAAAGGCAATACATACGATTTCTGTTCTGCGCAAGTTCACACCCTGGAAACATTGGATATAACCTTTCCAACCACCTGTGGTTTGCTCATTCAAGCGTTGTTGTTCTTTTTCAAGTTCATTAGTATGTATCATCATTGCTAAAGTTGTCTTTGCTTTGTCTTGTATTCTCTTGGATCCCAATCTTTTGATTGACTTTTCTGCTTCTTCATATCTGCCCTTTCTAATCAAGTACCATGGTGAATCAGGCGCAAGTGCTGCGAGAATAAATAAAGGGACAACCCACATCCATTGTAAAGCATATGGAATTTTATAAGACCATTTTGTAGTATTACCGACCAATGCTTGCAAGACACCAGCAGCAATGAATTGACCTGTAGCCCAATACAAGTTAATAATTGAAGTGAAATATCCTCTTAATTGTAGTGGTAAGATTTCGGAAGCATAGGAGATACCCATTGTTGCGAACACACCCCAAGGAAGCCCACATAAAAATTGACCAGCTAGAAGAACTTCAATTGATGTAGAGAAAAAGACAATAAAAAGAAATCCGGCCATAAATATCAAACTGACATTGATCACAAGCCTATGACCAAATCTTTCTGCTAAGTAACCGTTAAAAAAAACTCCAATAATTGTACCAGTAGCAGTAGCACTTCCAAGTGCGACTTGCCATTTACTAGTAATTTCGTAAGAACTTGTACCATCTGGAGCAACAACAAGCACACCATATGCTTTTCTGAACTCTGGATAAGCGTAGAAAGAACTTGTTAAGATAGCATCATAACCTTCCATAACAATAGTAGCAGCAATTACAATAGCCCAGAAAATGGCCGGTTTGTGATCTCTCAAAGCCTCCTTCAATGTCATATCATGCTGTTCGTCAGAAGCGATTCTTGCTTTCTCTTTAATATCCTCCATAGTGTCTCCGACACCCACTTCAAGCGAAGTGGTGTCCTTCAATTCCATTGATCCATCTGCTTCTTCAATGTGGTCCACGACTGTTTTAATCTTAGAATCAGTACCCATTTTCCAAAGTTTCTCGTAGTCTCAATCTTGTAATATGTACACTATTGAGTACAGTTTCTTAAAATTTTAATTTTCCATCCTGTAC
The DNA here is from genome assembly GCA_030572575.1 of Scheffersomyces insectosa. NCBI lineage: Eukaryota > Fungi > Ascomycota > Pichiomycetes > Serinales > Debaryomycetaceae > Scheffersomyces > Scheffersomyces insectosa. Next base: position 11,606 of record JAJMAO010000041.1, read on the forward strand.
CTTCTCATGCATTATATATCGCGGTCACCTTCTCTTTCCCCATAAAACGATATACTTCTACGAGAGATTTTCCCCACCAAAAGTCGCAACGCATCCCGCAAATCATCTCGGAATGCGTCGAGAAAATACGAAGCGCGCCAAAGCCTTGTTTGGGGGATTCTTTCATTCTTTTTGACGTAAGGAGGGTGCATGGTGGAGATGTAAATAAGATATTATGGGGTAGCGGGGTAGCGGTGACGTAAGTCACTCCTGTTGGAGAGCGCCGTCCATATTACATGCGGAGGACCGGATAATTTCTAACAATAAGATCTTTCAGATCTATCAGTGTCGCAATTGACTTATATTCGGAATTCATCTCGGCAAACAACTAGGGTTTCGTCGCACGTCCAACGAGGTTACTGGGGATGTAGAGGGGACAACTCTCGGTTGAAAGTTGTTTCCCCATATTTTACACTCTCAACCATGACCACGTAGGCCAATGAGGAACGATTACTCTACAATTTAAGAAGATTTCCGTTGGAGTAACCACTAGAGTTGATCAATTTATGCTGGAGGGTGGGCCATCCGAGAAGGTAAACCCGAGGTACTGAAGTAGGTGCTTAATGTAGAAGAAATTCCCAATGTAGTCAACCAACATGCAAACACTTACTGGAATGGAAGCCAGTATCGATACGGCATTGGAGTATTACTAATCCTCTTTGAGACTAAGGTATATATTGTAGTGGATGTTCCATTAAGTACTTTCTTCTACTGAAGGTTTAGTATCCTGTCACTATAGTATTCATATAAGTAATTTGAGCCATGCAACGCGACGCAAGTGACAGACATGATCCATCAGACACTCGATTCTCTCGCGGTATGTGGGAGCTAAAGAATGGAGTGAACATCAAATGGGCTGTTGACAATTTCAAAACTGAGATTATTGATAGCAATAAGCTCTACTTGCTTTCCGCGAGCTCAAAGATTAGAAACCGCGGTGACACATTGAACAATTCCACTCTTACGAGCGAAATTCATTCTCCCAGGGAAGGAGTAATTGGATATGAAGCATACCATCATAAGTCCAAATACATCAACAATAAGGAGCCTCGTTTTAGTGTACAAGCTTCCAAATCAGCTGGAGCTAAGATATCTTCTGCTGAAGGTCAAGCACGAGTTGTTGCTGAAGGTGATATTGAAGCTAAGGTTTCAAATCAGCCATTTGCTGTCGAGTTCTTAGGAAAAGATGGGAAGCTATTGACAAAACTTGGTAATAGGTCTCTAGGTTGGGTTGATGATAGCCGTTATGCTAACGGTTCTAACTCGCATGGAAACTCCACTTATATGACTGCACAGTTGCACCTCTCGGTTGGAGAGAAGCTATTTGGTCTAGGTGAACGTTTTGGCCCATTTGTGAAGAATGGTCAAAGAGTTGAATGCTGGAACGAAGATGGTGGTACTCTGAGTGAATGGACATATAAGAATATTCCATTCTATTTGTCTAACAGAGGTTATGGTGTTTTTGTTGATTCGTCCTCAGGTGTTGTCTTTGAGTTGCAATCTGAAAGAACAACTAGAGTTAACATCACTGTTCCAGGAGAGGGAATTCGATTCTACGTTATTCATGGACCAGATCCTAAGACCATATTACAAAGATATACAGCTTTGACCGGTCGCCCTGCTTTGCCCCCAGCCTGGACTTTTGGGCTTTGGCTCACTACTTCTTTTACCACCGAATATGATATCGGAACCGTTAGCACTTTCCTCCAAGGAATGAAGGACAGAGAAATTCCTTTGACGACATTTCACTTCGACTGCTTCTGGATGAAAGGCTTCCAGTGGTGTGATTTTGAATTTGATCCTGAATACTTCCCTGACGCCAAAAAGATGTTAAAAGAACTTAAGAGCAAGTTTAACATCAAGATTTGTGTTTGGATCAACTCTTATATTGGTCAGGAATCTAAATTGTTTAAAGAAGCTGACGAGAACAAGTACTTGATTAGATACAGACCAGGTATCAACAACGGCGCTTCGTACCAAACTGATTTATGGCAAGCTGGAATGGGTATTGTGGACTTTACCAATCCTGATGCAGTTAAGTGGTTCCAAACTAAACTTGAAACACTCATTGACATAGGGGTTGACTCCTTCAAAACAGACTTTGGTGAGAGAATTCCGATTAAAGATGTTGTTTATCATTCGGGGGAGGATCCAGTAGCCATGCATAACTTTTACGCTTTGCTTTATAACAAAGCTGTTTTTGAAGTTCTTGAAAAGAAGTTGGGTAAGACCAATGCCTGCCTTTTTGCACGTAGTACAGCAGTTGGTGGTCAGCAATATCCCGTTCATTGGGGAGGGGATTGTGAGTCAACATTTGAAGCCATGGCGGAATCATTAAGAGGAGGTCTTAGTCTCACATTGAGTGGTTATGGATTTTGGAGTCATGATATCGGAGGGTTCGAAGGAGATCCTGACGCAGCAGTCTACAAGAGATGGTGTGCTTTTGGTTTGCTTAGTTCACACTCAAGGTTGCATGGCAGCAATTCGTACAGAGTTCCATGGAACTTTGACGATGAGGCAAGCATTGTATTAAGAAAGTTTACTAAGTTGAAGATCTCATTGATGCCTTATATTTACCAACATGCTATCGAGGCACATAATACTGGTATTCCTGTCATGAGAGCAACATTGTTAGAATTTCCTGAAGATGCCACTGCTGCTGTAGCTGATACACAATTCTTCTTGGGAGACTCGTTATTGGTTGCACCTATCTTTACTGGTGAACCGGGCACTGTATCATTCTATGTTCCTAAGGGAAAGTGGTATGGGCTCTTAGATGGTGCTTTAAGAAACTCTACCGGTGAGTGGTTTGACGAAGTCCATGACTTTAAGTCGTTACCTTTACTCGTCCGTCCAAACTCAAGTATTATTACCTCGGGACCCTCTGCCAAAAATGACAACCCTGTATATGCATGGAATGAAGGTTTCATGATCAATGTGTTTGATGTTTCATCAAAATGGGAGAAAACTACTGAAATACCTAGTAGCACGGTTGCTGGAAAATCTGATGCCAGAGTCCACATTCAAAAGGAGGACGGAGTTTTGAGAATCAGAACAAGTGGTAAGTACAAGACACCATACTACGTAAAGATCTTAGATACTAAAAACGCAAGTGTGTCCATTATCGAAGGAAAAGTGAAGCAATTAGATGAAGATGAATTTGGAAATAAGGTTTATGAAGCTTCCAGTGATTCATTAGCTATACGCATTCCATGAGTATGTGGTTTTGATATTAATTATTTATGTATTAGATTCTGTAGTTGTTTATTTAGAAATTTATGTTTGAAATTTGATAGAAGATCGTAATTACTTCCAACTGGTTAATACTCCATGAAACAGGGAGATTATTCTACATAACATTCTACATTTATCATACGATATCACAATTATCTTATATTTCATTAGTAATAGAGGTTCTTAGAAAAATTCATAAAGAGATTAAACTACGCACCTAGATTAGTACATCCATCTGAAGTTCGGATTACCTGGTCCTTCACCTAACTCAGAAGTTGACACATCTCTATAAGTTAATTCAACACCTTGCTCCTTGTTTCTTCTTCTGTTATCATAAATCATGAAAATAACAATGGAGCCGGCTGTTAAGATACCCAAGCCACCAAAACCAGCAGTGATACCTAAGGCAGGTATATATTTGGGAGCGTCTTCAGGTCTAAATATGTTTGTAGAAATTAAACCGGCAGCATTAGCCAATGGAACTCCGATTGAGCTGACGACGACACGACGATTCTCATTTGGAGTATTGTTGTTATACCAAGTGGAAGTAAGAACAGAAGAAGCGGAAGCTCCAGCGGTCATTAAGAAGCAACTGAAGTATGCTACTCCAATATGTGCTTGGGTGTCAATGGCACCAAATATAACAAATCCAATCAAAGTGATCGAAACAGCAATGATTACAAAAATGGATCTAATTTTGAAGTAGTCAGAACTAAACGCAAGAATAAGTAAGCATATAGCACCAGTAACATTTGGAGCAACAGTATAAAGGTTAGTCTGAACAGTCGACTTACCCAAACTTTGGATAATTTGGGGGAACCAGTTGTTAATACTATTAAGTGGGACACCAATAGCGATCTCTTGGAACATCCAAGCAATATAAATTGGGTGCTTGAACACTTTGACAGCATCCTTCATGGAAGTCTCTTTACCAATGAGAGCAGAGGAATCAGTGTCAACTCTGAAACGAGCATACTTTCTTTCATCTTCCGTGAAGAATTTGGCCGACTCAACACTACGGGGAAGAAAATAAAACCCAACACAAGCAAAAACAATTGTACAGCAACCTTCAATAAGAAGTAAAATTTGCCATCCGTGGAGATGAGGATTATTAATCTGGAAAACACCATAGGAAAGCAAACCAGAGAAAGCATTGGCTATGTTGGCTGCCGAATAAAAAACCGAAAGCCTTCTTGCCAACTCCCCTCTCCTATAGAAGGTAGTGAGATAATAAATAATACCAGGAAAGAAAGCAGACTCACACATTCCCAAGAACCACCTAGCAGCCATCAAACTCGAGAAGTTGAATACAGTTAAAATGAGCAAAGTGATTGAGCCGAAAGTAAACATTAAAATTGGAATCACCCTTGCTGCATTATATTTCTTAATCACCAATGACAATGGGAAGCCAAATAAGACAAACGGAATATAAAAGATGGACAACATCAAGTTCCAGCGATCACCAGTGATCCCTATATCCACATCCAAACCATCTGTCTTGGCATTACTAATGTTACCCTTGTCAAGAGCGTTGAAAAGATACATAATAGCAGTTAATGGAAGAATACGCCAATCCAATTTGCGGCATATTCTTAACTCAAGTTCATGATCATAATAGTCTGGAGCAAGTACAATTTTATCGCCACTGGGTGAAGTTATTTGTTCAAGTCCCAAAGGGTTGTCTGAACTTTCTAAGCTCGAACGTGAGTTCTTGGCGACTATGTCAACCTCTTGAACTTTGGTGTCCTTCATGTTATATAGCAGTATCAAATTTAGTTTGAGTGAAGCACAAGTGCGATATACTTCGTCTAGACAGCTGATTATAAACCCGTAGAGAATTGTTCTACAGCTCCATTGTCTATTGTAATGAATTTCCTAACTATTTATAACCAAATTGCAATTATGGGGAATAAAGATAAGAAGCTGCAACTTTCGATACGGAAAATCGAAAATTAAAATTTTCGAACTTATCTCAAAAATAAAAATAACGTTTGATCTGGGTGGGGGTCAGCGCGCGAAAGATGGAGAAGTGGGGGCGCCCGCTTGCATTATCTCGAGCCCTCCACCAGTAGGTTGATACGGATGGGGGACACTATGCCGCTGGTAGCAACGGTGACGGCGGCGCTATTTGGGGACTTATTCCTACTGTCCATGGTGGGACAGTGGTATCTATCTATAAATGGTTCTTCCTTCGACTTAGTGCGGGTGAAGAGAAAGAAATCTGGTATTGAAGAATCCCCGGAATTCGTTATTACTGTTACTGTTATCCTCGTGCAACTTTCCTGATACAATCACTAATTGATAATGCCTGCTGAAAAATTGGAATGGTCTGCCATTGATGGTGTAGAGCACCCTGTATTGGGTCCAGCTTGGACTAGCAATGGGCATGTGTTCACCTCAGGAATCGTCGGTCAGAACTATACAACTGGTGAAATCCCTGAGTCAATTGAAGAACAAACAGAACTTGCAATTGCCAACGTAAAGAAGGTATTGGAAGCTTCTGGTACATCTTTGGATAAGGTATTCAAGGTAATGATGTTCATTTCTCATGCTGATTACTCGTCCACAATGAACAGAATTTATGGATCGCATTTCACCCAGAAGCCTGCTAGAAGTTGTGTTATAGCAGCATTTATGGACGCCAGAATCAAAGTAGAGTTAGAAGTGATTGCCTCAAAAGATTAGCTAGAGCAGACGTAATATATGGAACACTATTGTTTATTTGGATTTAAATTGTAACCAAAGACATCCAGCTCATGGAGAAACAGGATAAAATGTACTCAAATATGAGTAATCAAGGTTTCTAAACTGTGAGTTATCCATGGCAATGGTGTAGAAATCCAGATCCAACTTATATCTCCATCCGTTAGCAATTTCTAAGTTGTAATCTTTGTACCAATTCATATAGTCTAACCATATAGACGAGTCATTAAAGAGTTGAAACTCCCGTATGGTGGCCAATCCAGCAAAAATGTAGAGCAACCTCAAGGCGAAGAAGTTCTTTTCATATATCAATTGATGAAAGTGATCTGGATAAAGAGATATACAGCGAAATAACGGGACTGGGTAGTTGAGCATGGCAGATGTATGCATACCACGATTGTAGATATCTAGGACGGAGAATAGAGTACCATACTCCGCTGCCACCGCAGAGTCGAATTCATTAGACTCATAGATCTCGTCTAGATCTCTCTTTAATCTCACTATCAACGGATATGTGGAGTCTTTGAGTTGGCCAACAAAACCGCCATCATTGCTATATCCAGTTAATCCCCTGAATTCATTAGTCGAGAGCTTCGGTGCACATGCGACAAAGGTAGCCCTTATACCTTTGCATATGGACAAATAATCATTCTTACTTTCGGAAAAGTCTACTAAAGGAACAAGCCTGTGCGGATGTATGGCCAAGAATGTAAAGGTCAATATGCTTGATATTACCAACTCCTTTGCAGTCTTATTACTTAGGGAAGCAGGCCCATCAGGGTTTGTTAAGTCTGAACTTATGAGTGAGTTGGTCCTACTTATGGAGCTCGTGAAGTACTTTGTGGTGCTCACATAAATACTCTTGTTGCCAGGCAGTGTTGAGTAATATGACACTCCTCTCGTTCTATCTACTTGCATACTTCCCTGTGTATCGTCTTGTTCCTTTACATGATCAACATTGAAGAAAGGAAACATGTTGATTGCTGCAAATGCATAGATGCTATCTCTGACTAACGCACTCTCAAGAAATAGCGATGGAACGTAATTCTTCCACACTTTATAAACACTCTCAGTCATCCCAAAAGAAAGCAAAGTCATACAGTAGTCATCGAAGAACTTCACTAGCCGCAATTCGAAGGTGGATATATCCAATTGAGATGTTATTTGGTTCAACGATGTTAGTTGACTGAACGTCACTTGTGAGTCTATTTGGGTTCGTCTGGTTTGTAGCATCAGTTCCTTGACTCTTAATTCTCTCTCAATGACGTCAATCAGCGAAGCTGTGTTAGTTGCTGGCGCTGTCGATCTGTTATCATTCGAGCTTATCGTAAGTTTTGGGTAAATGCATTCTCTATTAGTATGGGTGCAATACTCACATTTTGGCTTCGATTCATCACACTGCACTGGTTAGTACCTTTGCCTATTACTCTTCAAATAGAAGTAGGACCAGCTAGACTTTGGTCGGTTTACCTCCCTTCAGGAGATTACATACCTTGATTCGGAGCTTTTTACAGCTGGTGCAACCGGTTCTTGATCTCTTGATTGGTGCTTTGCGATGTGGCTCTCCAGAAGGTAACATACCTCCAATCACTTCACAGAGAGTAATTCTATTCAATTGGTACGGACATGAGCCGTGTCTTCCACAAGTGTGCCAGTTTTCTTTACAAGTATCTGATGTTTATAACTATTTTACTTAAAGACTTCTCTTCATATGCATATATATAAGTACAATTCTCCAGGTGTTCAACACAGTTACCGAATATGCTGATCCCTAAACACTAGAAGAAAACTCTTTGTGAAGTTGACGTAGTTTCTATAACTTTCTTTCTGTTCAGAAGAAAGCTGTGAAATGTATTAATGACACAGAGATGGTCTTGTTTCTTTATGACTAAACCCCATACTTATAAACGTAGAGCACTACGTAAGCTAATCACATCATATTACATAACCAATGGTTTGCTTATCGCTAAGAAAAGACCGCGCTACTATTCACAAAGGTAGATTGTGGATAAGTTGGATACCCTTTTGCAGCCAGCGTTGTTGAGGGCCGAGATCTCTTCCTTTGGTGCAAATTGGCCAGAAGAGTCTAATCAACTATATATACGAAGACCATTGACTATTGTTGCGAAAGTAGGGTAAGCTGTAAATTGATTTCCATCTTTTGAGTTTTGTGACTGGCGTTCTTTTAGTTTCATAAATCTTATCTTACATTATTCATGTATATTACAAATGCTTGTGTTCATATTAGAGGTAAAGTTTTTAGTAATTGTTGTTTTGGGTAGTCATTACTATAATGAATTGAATCAGCTTACCGTCGTGTGGGATCAAAGGTACTCAAGAAAGAGTAGTCAACAATCTTGAATCTTGCGCTCTTTGTGGCCAAAGCATAGAAGTCTGCATCTAGATCATATAGCCAAGTGTTACTAAACATCTTCAAGTTGTATATTTTGTACCAATTCATGTAGTCTGCCCAGATACAAGAATCGTCCAAGATTTGAAAGTCCATAATAGTGGCCAATCCCGCAAAGACAAATAACAACCTTAACGCTGAAAAGTTCTTCTCGTATATCAATTTGTGAAAGTGGGGTGGATAGAGAGAAACACAGCGAAAGAAAGGTGCTGGAGATTTGAAATTGATACATGAATGCAAGCCCCGATTGTACCTTTCGAGCACTGTCAAAAGAGTATTGTACTCTTCTTCCACAGCAGAGTCGAATTCATCAGCCTCATAAATCGCGACTAGGTCTCTCCTTAGTTTCACTATCAAGGGACAACTAGCATCCTTTAGCTTGCCGTGAAAACCTCCATCTTGACTGTAAATGGTTAGATCTTTAATTAGACTATTCTTGAGAATAGGAGCACATATACCAATAGTCGCTCTAATGCCCTTACAAATCGACAAATAATCATTCCTTGTCTCGGAAAAGTCTACTAATGGAATAAGATGGTGTGGATGTGATCCCAAGAATATGAAGGTCAATATGCTCGATATTGTTAATTCCTGTGCGGTTTTGTTGCTCAACGAGACCGGCTCATAGGGATGCATTACGTGTGAACTAATAAGTGAGTTGGTCCTGCTTACCGAGCTCATGAAGTATTTTGTTGTGCTTACGGAGACACTTTCACCGCTGTTATTTCCACTGAAAACCGAGTTATATGAGAGTCCTCTTGTGCTAATTTGCATGCTTCCGTGCATATCATCTTGTTCCTTAATAACGTCGACATTGGAGAAAGGAAACATGTTTAGCGCTGCAAATTCATAAATGCTATTTCTGACCAACTCACTCTCCAAGAAGAGGGAGGGGACGTAATTCTTCCATACATTATGAACGCTCTCGTTCGCTCCAAAAGAAAGCAAAGTAATACAATTTTCGTCGAAGAATTTCAAGAGTCGTAACTCGAAGGTAGTTATATGCAACTGAGACGTTACTTTGTTCAAAGATGTGAGTTCACTGAATGTGACTTGAGATTCTAGTTGAGTTTGTCTGATTTGCAGTTCCTTGAGCTTTAGCTCTCTTTCGATGACGTCTATCAGAGATACGTAATTTGATGAAGCTGATCTAGTATTAGATCTAGTTATCGATTTTGAGCAAACGCATACTCTAGGTTGGATACAAGTTCCACATCTCGAGTTGGTTTCATCGCACTAAAACAGTTAGTATCTTATTATGTAGTTTCTTTTGCTAGTGAAACCTGCTGCAACTTTTGGTTCTCTTTACTAGATCACATACCGTCACTCGGAGTCTTTTACAACTGGTGCTACCGGTTCTGGGTCTTTTCATTGGTGATATATGATTCAAAGGCGCAGAATACGCCTATTGACAGTTGATAAACAGAATATGTTTCCCTTGAATACTATATACGTGGGCTGCTTTGATCCAAATACGGAAATGTCTTCCAGGAGTCTTCGAAATACTGAAATGTCTAACTCACAGATTCTTTTCGTATGTACATAATATGGAAGTACTTCTAGTATCGAATCTAGCCAGCTAAATCGAATTCTTTGTCGCGTACACTGTCACAGAGTAAATACACTTTCACAGAGTAAACTGCCTAGCTATAGATGAAAGTTAATCAGATTGATATGGTCACTACAGGCAATCTATTGCTGAAAAGAAGTCGCCAACCTCAAAATTTCTATCAGCTTCCCAGAACAAGTTTATTATTTGGTGCCTCAAGAGCTCTCCTATGCTATTATTTCTTTGATTTTGCACTTACCCTGGTTAATATTGGTGTTTTAAATCATTCACTAGAAGAATCTCTTGCTATATATTAAACCACTCATTACCTAAGTTTCATCATTGTATTACATAATCTATGTCCGGCTGTCGCAAAAGGTAAAGATAATGCAGCGCTACCATATTATTCTTGGAGTTTTTCTGTTTTTGCAACTTCCTGATACTGAAGTCGCCCTACTCCTGACCAAATGGTTGCACAGTTGGTAGCTTATGACGGAGCAGATGTTTTGATGTTGCGGATCTTTTAGCTTCATAAAAGGTGAGCCTTGAAGGATTGTTGCTTGAGTATATCTCGAGCAGCATTTACATTCATTAAGCAATTCTATACAACATGATTCATTTATCTAATCTCTAATCTCTGAATAACTATCAGCATACTTCAGTTGGGCCCAATTTGTGAATATATAGGTCAGGATCAAAAGTGCTCAAGTATGAGTAATCAGGGTTCCTGAATCTTGAACTGATTAAGGCTATAGTGTAGAAATTCTCATCGAATTCATATGGCCATCTGTTCCCAAAAGTCTCCAAGTTGTATTCTTTGTACCATGTCATGTAGTCCAACCAAATGCATGAATCATCAAAGAGCTGAAAGTCCATAACCATGGCCAACCCTGCAAAAGCATATAGTAGTCTTAAGGCAAAAAAGTTCTTCTCATATACCAATTGGAGAAAGTGGGGCGGATAGAGAGAAAGACAGCGGAAGACAGCGCCAGGGTAATTGAGAATGACAGACACATGCATTCCCCGGTTGTAAAGGTCTAGTACTGAGATTAGTGTATCATACTCCGTTGCCATTGCAGAATCAAACTCATCCGAATCATACATTTCGTCTAGATCTCTCTTAAGTTTCACTATCAATGGGTATGTGGAATCCTTCAGTAGGCCCCTGAAACCTGCTTCATCACTGTAAGCATATAGACCTTTGAATTGGTCGTCGTTGGTAAAAAAGGGAGAGCATACCACAAAAGTCGCTCTAACACCTTTACAAATTGACAAATAATCATTCCTCGTCTCAGAAAAGTCTACTAAAGGAATAAGGCGGTGGGGATGCATGGCCAAGAATGATATCGTTAATATACTCGATATTACCAATTCCCTTGCAGTTTGATTGCTTAAGGAGACAGATCCATAGCGATCGGTTGTATGTGTACTGATGAGTGATTGGGTTTGGTTTATGGACTTCATGAAATACTTGGTGGCGCTAACACATATGTTAGCCACATTACTATCTTCTCGTATTGCCAAGTTATATGTGACTCCTCTAGCTCTACCTATCTGCATATGTCCACGTAAACTATCCCGTTCCTTTGCGTGGTCGACATCAAGGAAAGGAAACATATTGATAGCTGCAAACGCATAAATGCTATCTCTGACTAGCGGACTCTCTAGGAAAAGCAGTGGAACGCAGTTCCTCCATACATCAAGGATGCCAGCGGTCCTTCCAAAAGAAAGCATATTCATACAGTAGTCATCGAAGAACTTCACAAGCCGTAATTCGAAGGTGGAGATATGCAATTGAGATGTTACTTGGTTTAAAGATGTGAGTTGGCTAAATGTAAATTGTGGGTCTAATTGAGTTCGCCTGGATGCTAGTGCCTGGTGTCTTAATTCTCTTTCTATTACGTCAATCAGGGATACAGTGTTTGGTGAAACTGATCCAGTCCTGGAGCTAGAGCTGCTGCTAGAGCTTACTGTGGAGCTTGGGTATGTACATACTCTATTAGTATGAGTACAGTATTCACACTTTGGCCTGGATTCATCACACTGAAATGGTTAGTATTTTCGATGATCTTGGCCATTCAACTTCTACTAGAACATGTTCAAAAGTTTTCATTTACATACCTTGATTCGTAGCCTTTTACAACTGGAGCAACCGGTTCTGGACCGCTTGATTGCAGCTCTTTGGTTTGAATCCGTAGAAGGTGTCATATCACCAAACTCCAGTTGATGCAAACGCTATGAGTTCTATCAGAATACAAACTATGAGATGTGCTGGGTTTTACCTCATACGCAGATCTTTATACAAATATCTAGGAGCTAACAAGATATTAATCACAAGCCCTGCTTTACAAATATAAATGCCAATACTACTTTTTCGGCACTTAAGACTGAGGTAAAGCTAATACGGTAACTAACAATATCACAATGCTCTGTGAATTGAAACTGGCTTTGCCAACCGTTCTTCTGGTTTTATTACGAGCTGCTAACTCTTATTGAAAAGAAGTCCCAATACTGACGAAATTAGGTCAACCACTCAGAATTATTAAAAGTCAGTTAGCCTAGGAGTACTCCGACAGTAGTATCTCTATATCTTTCCCAGTTAAACCTGTAAATACAGTCTTTTTGCCACCACTATAGCTATTGGCTTCTTAGTATATTTCATATTCAAGCTGGTAATGCTGATTACGTAAACAATCTCAATTTAATTGCAGATTTTATAAGGTGGCGCTACCATGTATTGTAAGACTTTTTTGCAACTTTTCGATGGTACGGTGAAGGCGTTGAAAGCCTTTCTGGCTAGGCTATGTATTCGATCTTCAGACATTATAGATGAGTCAAAGATGTGTCTATTTCTAATTTATATATTCTATCCATTATACAACTTAATTCCTTTTATCTATGCGATATCAGGATCGAATGTACTTAAATATGAGTAGTCAACGTTCCTGAACGTGGAACTCTTTAATGCAATAGCGTAGAAGTTTTCATCGAGTTCATATAGCCATGTGTTCTCAAAAATCTCCAAGTTATATGTTTTGTACCAGTCCATGTAGTCCAACCAAATGCAAGAACGATCAAATAGTTGAAAGTCCATAATAGAAGCCAATCCTGCAAAAACAAATAACAATCTTAAGGCAAACAAATTCTGTTCATATATCATTTGATAGAAATGATTTGGATAGAGCAAGATAGAGCGGAAAACAGGAACTGGGTAATTAAGTTCGGCTGAAGTATGCATTGCCCGATTATAGATTACAAGCACTTCAGTTAGCGTCTTGTATTCCATGGCCGAAGAAGAGTCCCATGTATTGGACTCGTAAATCATATCCAAGTCTCTTTTTAATTTGATAATTAAGGGGTATGTGGACTCTTCGAGCCGGCCAACGAAGTTACCTTCATTACTATAACCGAATAAACCTCTGAATTTGGTCTTCAAGAGCATAGGGCGACAAGCTACCATTGTCTCTCGTATTCCTTTGCAAATGGACAAGTAGTCACTGCCAGCAACAGAAAAGTCTACAAGTGGAACAACTTGGTGTGGATGCATTGCCAAGAAGGTGAAGGTCAAAATACCTGAAATTACCAATTCTTTCGCAGTTTCATCACTTAAGGAGCATGCTTCTGAAGGTCCAGTTATATTTGACCCAATAACCTTGTTCGTATTGCCGATGGAATTCGTAAAATATATGGAGGCCCGCTCATATATACTCTCTTCATTATCACGTCCTTGCAAAGCTTTGGGGTTAAATGTAACATTTCCCCTCACTGTATCTATTTGCATTCTTCCACGCATGTCATCCTGCTCCTTAGCGAGATCAAGGTCGAATAAGGGAAACATATTGATGGCGGCGAAAGCGTAAATGCTGTCTCTAACCAACTCGCTCTGAAGGAATAGTGACGGAACTTCACTCTTCCATACATTATGAACCTCCTTGTTAACACCAAATGAAAAAAAGTGAACGCAGTATTCGTTGAAGAACTTTAAGAGCCGTAATTCAAAGGTTGATATGTTCAATTGAGATGATGCCTGGTTTAGCGACATATATTGATTAGAAGCGAATAAAGAAGTTCCTTCTGCCTTTTGAACTTGTGCTATCAGTTGTCTGGTGATGAGGACATCTACTTCCCTTTCAATTACACCAGACTGATATTCGGGGCTTACCTCAGGCAGAAGGTAACTCCTCTTGGCTTGGGACTTCACATTGGTGTGTGGGTATACACATTGCCGGTCTGTATGTGTGCAATACTCGCAACTTGGTTTGCGTTCGTCACACTATACTCATTGTTAGTATACATCTAATAGACATTGCATGCGACTTGTTAAATACGATGTATGCAGCGTATAGCAATAAGCTGTTCGGTTTGTTACAATTGACATACCTTGATTCGAAGTGCCTTGCAGCTAGCGCAACCCCTTCTGGATCTCCTTGCCGTTGGTGACTTCTGTCTCTTGTCTATAGAAATTGTCATTGCTTCAATTGTCAACTTTTGTACGAAGCCCTATATTATGTCAACTGCTATCTATTCTCTTGCAGTATAAGAATTCCGCTTGAAAAGCTTTGGAAACACCAAGGTATTAATATATACAATTGAATGTATCAAATACATAATATGTAACCTACAATACTATAATTGCTTTTTGCTGAACAAAGGAGATGGAATTGGGTGATCCGACGAATATCGTTGGTTCTGTCAATGTCTGTCGAAATAGAATATTCAAACGGTCCGAGGTGCTAGCCGTTATTTGGCAGCTTTAAGGACACGGCATTTACCGAATTACGCTCCAAATATGGCAATGGTTCGGTCCACTTGCCAAAACCGTCATAGCAATGACTAATTATGGAGTATTTCCGCAGTTATAATTATATGCCAGGTGGATAATTCCTAACATAATCGATGACTCCTACCTTAAACGTACTACCACCCATTGTCTACTAAGCCTTGGTTAAGACTAGACTACTGCGGTGGTGGTTATGTAAGCCCATAATGCACCGTAACTGACAAAAAGGGAACAGCATCCGAGTATCTTTCGTAACTGCCAGTGAAGCATTGTTCAGGAAGGGCCATTTTCTCCAATTTATGCCGAAATTTGTAGCACTGCCCAACAATCATAACCTTGGAGCTGTGTATGAACCCGGGCAATAATTCATTGCATCATTATTTATTCCCCCGTACCCCAATATTACTATCTTCTTAGTAGTGCCCTCTATGCCTCCCATAGCCGCATCCTGCGCTTACGTAATAACAAGTCCCCGGAAAACTGTCAAAATCTAATTTTGGAGAAGTCCGATTTCTCCATGAAAATATGAACTGCAAACGGTCTTCTTCTTTTTCACAGCCAATGAAATGACAGGCTATGTCACCTGTACAGCCGGCAAAGAAGAAAAGAAAGCGTGGGCATGGAAACTATCCATGCGACGTACCAGGGTGTGAGAAAAGTTTCACCCGAGCGGATCATTTGGCTCGACATAAGAGGAACCATGATCCCCAGAAGCGGTTGGAATGTCCATATCCAGGATGTGACCAAACGTTCACTAGAAACGATGTCCGGGAGAAACACTACAAAAGGCACTTAAATGATACTGACAGGATCAATATCGGCACTGTAGCATTCCAAAATGTCGGAAATTTCAATAAGAATAGCAGTTCTAGTAGTAATGGTAATCGAATCGACAATAGCAATGAGAGCCCAAGCTCTTCGTTGTCTTCGTCTTCTGCGGTAAGTGGTTACCAGGACACCGTTGATGGACCCTTGACTACTGACCAGACCTTTCAAACTTATGAGAGAGATCATGCTGCTGAGGAAATTTCTGCTGAAAACTCACGTAAGGAAACGGAACTGCAAACTACACAGCACCAATTTGGACACATCAATGGTGACGACATCACTAACTTGAATGGCTACAGCAATGGGAAGGAGATCATGACTACGAGCAATAGAAATGGTGATGAGAGTTCAGTTAACTTTCCAGGTGGTAAAACGCTTTCACCTACGGATTTGATTGAATGGCTCTTTCATGACGAGTTCAACAATAGTGCAAGTTCAAATAGTACACACAACAGACATTCGACAGACTTCCCCAGTGGGTTTTCTCCAATATCGTTGCTTGAGAACATGTTTGCTGTACTGCCAGACTTTCCTAGCTCCAATAATAGAGTGTCCATAGATGAACGTATACGTCAAAACTTGATCCATTTAATTCCATCGTTGGATTCGAATGTTGATTTTGGATTGCTCCAGATTGAAACTTGCTTGAGAAACTACTGGCTATTGTATCATCCACAGTACCCCATCTTGCATAGACCCTCTTTCTCCAATTCAGAGGCCAACCCTTTGCTCTTGTTGGCTATGATAATGTTAGGTAGCAGTCTAGTGTCGTCCACCAGTCGTGCTGATACCTTTTTGCATAATCCAAAGGCTTTGGCAGATCAGATTGCTGAACCATTACGTTGGTTGATTTACTCTCATCCTGACTGTAGACCACCAGCAAATGTTTGGGTGATTCAGAGTTTGCTACTTCTTGAGTCATACGAGATCACCAGCACTAGTCGTGTTCTACATGAAAGAGCTTACTTACATCATGGTTTCAAGATTCAATTATTACGCAGATCCCCTATTTTGGGTGGCGATCCATTAAAGGATGAAAACGAAGATGGAGCCTACTTGCCTCCAAATCATGTATGGAAGAAGTGGATTGAAGTAGAGTCCATGAAGAGAGCTACTCTTATGGCATTCTACTTGGATACCGTTCATGCAACAGTTTATGGACATATGATAATTTTATATGCTCACCAAATTAAGCTATCCTTGCCTTGCGAGGATGAGCTCTGGGAATTTGATAACTCACAAGATAAAAAGGCAGATTCTCTATCTTTGACTAGAACTCCAAAGTTTTTAGCTGCATTGAAGACCTTGCTACACAGACAAAAGGTAGTGACAAGTTCATTTGGAAAGAAAATACTTTTGGCTGGCCTATTGACAATAATGTTCCAAATGCAACAAAAAGATTTACAACTCTCATTTTTAGAGTGGGATTCAGTTAAGGAATCATGGCAACAGACTATCTCCTTGGCTATCGATGTCTGGAGAGTGGATATATGCAAAGGCGGATGCTGTGATACAGAGACATCTCTTTGGTTTCCTCAAGAACATAAAAAGGACTTACCTCCAATGCTTCGGATAGACGATAAACGGTGCAAGTTTGGATTGTACCATATTTCTCAAATCTATATGCGGATCTCACATTATGACTACATCATTTACGCTGGAGCACCCAGTAGAATGAATGTCAGGGCGGGAACATCGGAATATAGTGTCGTGGAAAAGAGGGTCTTCCAGTGGTCACATAGTTTGAACGGGAAGATTAGTGTAACTCACGCCTATTTGTTCTTATGTGAGATGATGTTGTCACCTGATAATGATGATATTACCTACAAATATGATCCCAATGATGACCCATTTTTGCACCGAAAGAATATTGTTGCTAGTGCAGTGCTAGTCATATTTGCTTATAACTTCTCGCTAGAAGGTCCAGAAGCAGATATTTACGACAATATCGATATGAGTCACGAATATTATCCAGACAAAGAAGATGGATACACCTATCTAAGGAGAATTAGCAAGGAACTATCCAAGGGACCGGGGGGTCTTTTCCATAGAACCAATTATGGAACGAGTAGTGCAGACTTCCACAATGCTATCAAATTACATGGAAAGCAATTAGACTCCATCTCTGATAAGAATAACATAGTCGGCCTACTCAAACTATTCTATAAAAGCTACAAAACATGCAGGTGGGAGATTGGTTTAGAGTATTCAAATCTCTTCAGAAATTGCATTGAGCGATGCTTAGGAAGGAAGAAAATCGTATGTGAACATATGTACTTGAGCTAATAAAGAGCTCGTGCAGTTATAATGTGTATATATTAATATAACCTAATAGGGGTGACCAGATTAGCCCTCTAATACGTACTACTTGTAACTCTTTGTCTAGAAACTAGTTAACCTGGTCACTTTCACTATAGCAAAAGTCTATATTATACTCTAGTGTCTACTGGTATACTTTACTGAGAGCACCGGTCACATCCTTGATTAACTGGACACCCTTCAGTAATACAGCATCCATTGCCATCACTGGGTGTGGTACTCCTGAGTAAATGATGATATCAGACTTGATGCCGTTTTTCTGAAGTTTTTGGTGGTATTCTTCAGCCTCGGTTCTCAATACATCACAGCCAGCAGCAGCAATTAAACATGGAGGAACCTTCGTAAAGCTTTCATCAGAGAAGAACAAAGGAGAAGCTTCCGGGTTTGTCAAATCTTCAGCATTAGGCAAATAAAGATATCTATACCATATCATTTTCTCGGCTGGCAATTGCGGAGTGAACTCGTTTTCCTTCCAGGAAAGCTTATTTTCGGGGGTGGCAGTATTGTCAGTGACTGGAACAACCAAAACTTGGAATACTACTGGAGGCAAGTTGTCGGACAATTTCGAGTTAGCGAACTTGTGAGTTACAACTGCAGTAAGGTTACCACCAGCAGAAGAACCTCCAATAGCGATCTTTTTGTTGTTGATGCCTAATTCCTTTGGTGCCGTTTCAAATCCATATAAAACCGACTCAAATGCATCATCAACACATGCTGGGAATGGGTCTTCTGGGGCAAGTCTATAATCAACACTCAAGACGACGCAATTGGACATTGAAGCGACTTTGGTGCAGAAAGAGTTTTCTGTTGAAATATTACCCAAGACCCAACCACCACCATGGTACCAGATGAACAATGGCCAGCCATCAGCAGGCTTTTCACCTTCTGGAACAAAGACTCTGGCCGGAACGGTATCTGTAGAACCTTTGGTGTGGATTCTTGGAATGGCAATATCGAAGGTTTTAGCGACTTTGCTCAACGGAGTTTGCCCTGGCATCACATTTCCACCTTTTCTGATATCCTTCAAAGGGGTTCTGTGTGTGTAGAGGAAGCTGGAGCCATTGGTCATGTTGGCATTGAAGAAATCCACGTATTCCGAATCAAGGCGATCTACCACTGATTCGTGCAATTTGTATGGTGCCGGAGGGACTCCGCCTGCGAACGAGAAGTCCGGCTGAACGGTGTAATTCGAGTATTTTGACATTGTCTGTGATGTGTTGAAGAACCTGAAATCTAGAGTCCTCAGGTGTATTTCTCTATGTCTTTTGTAGTCTTCAACATCACTTCTTACTGGAATGTGGAGTAGCGGTGAAAAATCCTGTATATTTATATTCTATGTAGGGCGTAATTTTTCCGATAAGCGGACGTGAAAAATCGGGTGTAAACAAAAAAATTTTGTATTTACGGAAGGTGGGGGGCAGAGGGCACATATTCGGATCAACAGATCGAAGTGCTTTTACGACGCGCTTATCTTGTACGGCATTTGAAGAGCGAAGGAGATCTATTGTGATATGTTGAATGTTGCATTCTGTAGATGTTCTGGGGGCACGATACACAATGGAGCTTGCTATGTGGGGACTGGAGACAGCTCCGCTTTTCAAGTCGAGAAGGGGATGTTAATAACTGGACGGAATAGGATATGATTTTAAAGTGCTAAAACTGTACATTGTTTATCGCCAGTGGGGGCACCGATCTTGCTCGAATCGTGGAGAATCCAGTGGGGGCCAATATCTGAGCTTCATTTTTCAGCGGCTCTTAAGATAGAACGTATATATTACATCTAAGACAGGTACAGCATAGGAAACACAGTAAAAGTAAGAGGTTTGTCTTCAATTAACACTCCCATAACGTTACCACATTAGAATCATGTCTTATCCTACTCAATTCACCTCTGTCGCCAACAAAGATGCATTATTGAAGGCTTACAAAGGTAAGAAGGTAGAGGACTTGCCTACTCCGTCTTATCTTATCAATAAGAAGCGATTTGCAGTTAATTGCTCCAAGATGCTCGAGAATGCAGCTAAGTTGAAAGCAGATTTCAGAGCCCACATCAAAACTCATAAGACAGTAGAAGGAACCCGCTTGCAATTGGGCGAAAACTCGTCCGTTAAGACTACTAAAATTGTTGTTTCAACGCTTTTGGAAGCTTGGGCTGTCGTTCCTTTGGTAGAAGAAAAGTTGATTGACGACATACTTTTCAGTTTGCCGGTTGTGAAATCCAGGCTACCAGAGTTGGCTGATTTGGCGAATAAGATTCCACATTTAAGGCTCATGTTAGACAATGCTGAACAGTTGGACCTTTTGTCGGAATATAGCAAACAGCACCCAGAGACTAAAAAGTGGTCCATTTTCATTAAAATTAACATGGGAACTGATAGAGCAGGCTTAATTAATGATTCCAAGTACTTGGAGGACACCTTGAAGAAAGTATTTACGGATAAAGTCAGGGATGTCGTTGAAGTTTACGGCTTCTATTGTCATGCTGGCCATTCATATGCTTCCGACTCGCCAAATGCTGCCAAGAAGTTCTTATTGCAAGAGATCACTCATGCTAACAAGGCCGCCAAGTATGCTTTGCAATTCGATCCAAGTTTAAAATTGCAAATCTCAGTTGGGGCAACTCCAACCGCTCATTCATCTCATGATTTGAGTATTCAGGAATTAGAATCAGAACTAGGTGAAACTTTAAGTGGAATATTGGAATTACATGCTGGCAATTATCCTTGTTGTGATTTACAGCAAGTGTCTACTGGCTGTGTCACTCTTGATGACGTTTCCATCAGCCTCCTCGCTGAAGTCTGTTCGACCTATCCTGGCAGAGGTAAGAAGGGCCCAGGAGAGCAACTTGTCAACGCTGGTGTTATCGCTTTGTGTAGGGAATTTGGACCTTTGCCAGGCCATGGAAGAGTAGTAGAACCAAAAGGCTTTGAAAATTGGATTGTTGGTAGATTGAGTCAAGAACATGGTATTTTAGTGCCATTAGATGAAGACAAGCCAACATCGTTCATACCT
Organism: Scheffersomyces insectosa; assembly: GCA_030572575.1. Lineage (NCBI taxonomy): Eukaryota > Fungi > Ascomycota > Pichiomycetes > Serinales > Debaryomycetaceae > Scheffersomyces > Scheffersomyces insectosa. The sequence continues at coordinate 32,480 of JAJMAO010000041.1, forward strand.
TTAGGTACCAAGGTTAAGATTGTTCCACAGCATTCTTGTATCACAGCTGCCGCATACCCTTGGTTCTATATAGTAGACGATGATGACAATGTTATTGATATATGGGTACCAGCCAGAGGATGGTAGATAGACATCACCAAAAGCCATTGTCAAAAAGCAATATACATACCTTAACTATAACTTATGATGTAGGCATGCTAGATTTAACGTAAGCTCGATTGTTCTTCTCGAAGTTATGAATTAATCAACGTTGTACTCCCTGTTCTTCTACTTCAAGCATAGCAAAGTTCCAAAGCGAATATTTGTACTGAAATTTTCTATTTTGGAATATACACTTATATATATATATATATATATGTCATGTCAATCATCATTGTTTTCATATATGGTTAGAACATAAGTGAACAAATCACTTGAGTGACTTCTCAATTTTATCTAATGCTCTCAAGTTAGCTTCGTGCTTAGAATAAGCTTCTAAATCAACAGGTTTGCTCAAAGGTGGTCTGCCAGTAAAAGATTCTCCAAAGTTGTAGAATTGCTTCAAAGCATGTTTAACACCAACCACATTCAATTCCATAATCATCATGTCAGCCTTAGTGACTAAGTATTGAAGGTCGCTTGCTTCCTTGTACTTTTCTTCACGGATCAATGTATATAACTTAACCATGACTTTGGGGAAAAGGGCAGACATACCATCGATAGCACCATAGATTCCCACTGACATTGCTGGAAGCAAAACTTGTCCCAAGCCAGTGAATGGTCTGAAGTTGTTTGTTTCACAGAGCTCGTGGTCTTTTCCTAACAAGGTGTATAAATCCAAGTTGAAGTGAGTAAGCTTTACAGCGACGATATTTGGATGAGTAGAAAGCGTCTTGTAGGAATCATAAGTAATAGACACGTTATTGGTGGTGCCAGGATAATTGTAGATAATGACTGGCAATGCTGATTTGTCGGCAACTCTGGTGAAGTAGTCAACGATTCCTTCCTGGCTAATCAAGTTTGGACCAAAGTAACCAGGAATTAAGAGAATTATAAAGTCAGCACCAGCATCACTGGCAGACTCTGATTCAGCAACGGTTTCGTCAATACTACCCATTGGAGGGGCACCGGCAATTATTTTGAAGTTCTTGTCTGGAACTCCCTTTCTTAAGGCTGCAACAAGATCGTGCCTCTCTTTTTGACTCAAGTGAGGTGTCTCTCCCATGGAGCCAGCAACAACCAATCCGGAAATTCCGTTGTTGTACAAGAACTGCGTGTGCTGAACTTGAGATTCCAAGTCTAAAGTATAGTCATCATCGTTTTTGAAGAATGTAGTTATTGGGGTGTAGATTCCAGCAGGGAGAATGGAAGATTGAGCGACAGTCATGTTACGTGATTGGAGAATAATGGGAACAAGAGAGTTGATTAGACAAGTTTTCAGACGCAACCTCAATGCAATACTTCTCAGTCTATATATATCAGACTCCTATCTAAAATATAACTACTTGCTAAGGGTACCATGAAAAAGGTGGCTGCAAGAGGAGTGGAGTATATGGCCCAGTGGAGGTTAATGGGTGCAACTGGGGGACTTGGTTGCAATTTACAGGCAGGCCCCCACTATGCCCCCACCGACGATAGTGCTTTCTTGTTCGGGGAAGAATTCCGCGGGTGCGAAAACCGGAACCATTTACGAAAGCAGTACGATATAGCCGCTCCACCTATAGATCTTGAACCTTACATCTATAGATTAAGATACAGGAAATAGTTATAGATATAGCACATAGATTTCCCCAGCAGAAGGCACGTTTCACGATCGGCTGAAACGGCTTTTCCTGCTGATAGGAACCTATGGAAACCACTATTAAGTAAAGTTATATGTCTATTAAGAAATTAAGTAAAGTTGTAAGTATAGTGTATTGTTCAAATCCATAATTTGCTCTATCAAGGTGTTAGGTATGCATTATTGCAATGAAATCTTCTCGTTACTAGACTCTAGTTCCAAATCAACCTCAGCAGGGTTGATAAACTTGGTCCTGTACCACAACTTATGTCCGACTATCAACACTGCATTGGCTAAGATTCCAATGTAACACGTAATAAAGTTCTTATACTTGAATGTATTCACGAAAGCACTGTATCCGTTGAAAAAGGTGATAATGACAATGAATCCAAGAGCGACATAGGATATGTATGGTTGGTACCACATACGGAAAGGTATAGCTTCGCGTGGCACATTTTGAGCCACAATAGCTCTTTGATATCCAATGTAAGCAAGCAAAATGTAGATCCAATTCATAACACCAAAGACTGAGACAGTACTTGTAATGTAACTAAACGCAGTTGCAGCACCTTCCTTTGTATTCATGAAAGATAACAATCCAAGTACTGATCCTGCGATACAGCCTACCCAAGGAACTCTCTTCTCGGTTAATTTTAAGAATATCTTAGGAGCTTCACCATCCTTAGCCAAGCCGTAAAGTTGTCTGGAGCAGATGTAAATGTCAGTGTTAGCAGAACTGGCAATAAAGATCAAAAGACATCCATTTATGAAGGAGGGTAATACCTTGATTCCTGATTCCTTAATAGCGATGACGAAAGGAGAAGCATTGGCACTGGTTCCGCCTGCCTTAACCAACAAAGGACTCTTAGGGTTTGCAACCAAAGTCAACATGAACACTCCAAAAATGTAGAAAAACCCAATTCTAATCAACACTTGACGTGAAGCTCTTGGAATTGTCTTCTTTGGGTTGGCTGCTTCACCAAAGAAAATTCCGGCTGTTTCTACACCGATGAAACCGAACAAAGAAGAAATAACTGCTGCCCACCAACCCAAGAACTTACCTGTGTTTCCTGGTACTAAATATGGCAAGAAGGCCTCCTCTCTCCAGTACTGGAATCCTATAGTCTTGCCACTTGGTCCACCTCCACAAGTGATTACTAAACACACGATATAGATACCCAATAAAGTAAGGAGCTTAGCTACAGTCAATACGAACTCTAACTCTCCGTAGTATCTAACAGGTAAGAAGTTACAAGCAATACAGCAAACGTAAAGGACTGCTGCCCATATACCGACGTTCAAGTCTGGTCTCCAAAACTGAATCACTAAACCAAATCCAGTCATATTAGCACCCAAAACAATGGCATATTTGAGAAAGTAGTTATAACCAGCTGCAAATCCAAACGATCTGTCAAAGTACTTGTTCACATAACCAGAAAAACCTTTATCCATGGGCAAGAAGGCTGCCATTTCACCAAGTGAAAAGATAACCACTGTAAGAAGGGAACCGACAAAACAATACGCAATGAAAAGGGATGCTGGTCCTCCTCTGACCAAACTTGTACCTGTACCAATGATATGGCCAGTACCGATGGCACTTCCTAAAGTCAAAAGGGTAAGAACTCTGGCATTGATATCACGGGCAAGATGAGCTGAGTCAAATGGGCTATCTGAATCATCTTCGTGTATCGGAGAAGTGAATGAGTTTTCCTTGGTCTCGGTCTTCTCGTATTCCGCTCTGGAGTTCTCCAAAATCTTGGAATCAGACATCGTGGAACACTAATTTTCGCAGCTATCCAGTTTGTTCATCTTTACTTTTGTAGAAAAGGCTAAAACAACCGCCTTTATACCAAACGACTCGTGTAAACCTGTTAGCCCCATCGGCAATCACAGTTTAATGCCAAGTTGTCACGTGAAATGCCTTCAAATATCTAATACAATACAATTCAACAGTTGTGGCTGTTAATAAGCATCTTACATTGCCTTACAATGGGCCTGCACCTCAAACTATTGGAACGGCGCATCTGATATATTAGTCGTGCACCTAGCCATTATGGCAATTGCTTGAGATTAGATGAAGATGGAGATGACATCATTGTTCAAGCTGCCAAAATGCAGTGTTCCTTTTTACTGTGGGATGAATGCATTTCGGGATTCGGAAGCGAAGGGTATCTAGCGTTGGCATATGGAGGGAGCTCTTTGTGCAGTTGCTGGGGGCATATGCATAGTCCTCATTAGATCTTGAAAATAATATTATTCAGTCGTTATTTTCTATTCTCATTATTTAGTAAAATGTTCCATTCATTTGCAATGACCCTGACGGAGAATTGTGATTAAAGTCACACAAGTTACGGCTGATGATGACGCGGAGTACCGCAAACCCCTCATCAGTTATGTAGGGTTGCTAGCTCAACTGGGTATATTTGCTGCAAGTAATGTCAGATGGGGAAAGGTTCTCCACAATCAGAAAATATTTGGCACCACTTTATCTCATGTCTAGTGGAGTCGGAAAAATATAATGCCCACATTGAGTGTTGTTGTTCCTTATTAATCCATAAGGGAATAGTTTAGTTTCGAGGGAATGTGGTAATTATCCTTGGACCGACCTGATTCCCTTCTCGTACTGGAACATTGACACAATCATTGATTGACGACCATTCAATTACGGGGAAAATATGAATATTTTAACAATCCACCCATATGGTAGACACAATAAGGGCGTTTCAAGAAGAAATACTAATCCCACGGATGCGGGAGTATACCCATGAACCTGAGTGACTCTATTATTGAGTGTTAAGTTAAGAATTTCATATATTCATTAGACACTATATAATTTCATAATTCGTAAATATCACATTAGAACTCTTGCCTTCAACTAAGCAGTAACATCACTTTCATTGGCCTTGGTTTCAACGTAACCAACTTCTCCCTTACTTCTGTCTGAATCCAAGTCAAGGTCCTCACCAATTAATTCAAGTAATCCAACTTCTTTGATGTACTTGTCGTGGATTTCTTTTTCTCTAAGAGCAGTACCTGAAGTGTCTCCGAAAAGGATATCAATTTCTTCCAAGGTACGGCCTTTGGTCTCTGGAGTAAAGAAGAAAACGTAGCCAGCTCCAATCATACACATCAAACCTAAGAAAATGTAGGCACCGTATTTAGCACTAGCAACAAAATCAGGAGTAGACATTGCAACAGCAAAATTGTTCAACCAATTCGAACTGGCACCTATGGAAACACCCTTAGCACGCAATCCCAATGGGAAGACTTCTGCGACAATAACCCAAGCACATGGACCCCAGGAATAACCAAAGGCAATTGCAAAAATCCAGATGAAAACGACAGCTGCCCAACCAGCATGCAAGTGGTTTGCCATTGTGTCACCGTAGGTACCTAATATAGCAGCTACAATGAAGTGACAGCATCCCATTATAATTGCACCTGAAATCAAGACTGGCTTTCTACCAAGTTTGTCAACCCAAAGGACGGCTGGAATAGTAGCAATGAACATGACCACACCAACCACACCAGAAGCCAAAAGGGAGGTGGTAGTACCAGATAAACCTAAGGATGCAAAGATAAATGGAGCGTAGTACAAGATAAAATTGACACCAGTCCACTGTTGGAATGTCATAATTAAACATGCAACAGCTACACGCTTGAACGTTGGATAATGGGTAACCATGGACTTATACTCGTTGACTCCCAATAAGAAGTTACTCTTTGCAGTGCCGTCTTGAAGATGAGGGAACTTGGTCACCGAAAGTTCTCTTTCAAACAACTTTTGTGCCTTCATTTCAAGAAACTCCATTTGGACCAACCGGTCATTTCTGTCCAACCTACGCAATTTTGCAAGAGTGTCTAAGCATCGATCTTCTTGGTCTTCATTCATCAACCATCTTGGTGATTCGGGCATAAACATGATACCGACACCCAAAATTATAGCTGGGACAAGCTGGATACAAATTGGAACAAGATAAGAAGCTTTGCTTTGACCTTCACCTGTACCACCAATAAAGTTAGTTCCGTACGTGATCCAGTAACTGACCATAATACCAAAGGTAATAGCCAATTGCTGCAAAGCAACCAAGGAACCACGGATTTCTGGTGGACTGACCTCCGCATTATATAATGGCACAACCATGGAAAGAATTCCCACACCGATACCGACAACAAACCTACCACCTAAGATGAACCTCCAGTTTCCTCCTCTTACAACTGCTTGGACAATAACACCAATAACGAAGAAAAACAAACCAGCAACGACAGAAAGCTTACGACCAACTTTGTCGGCAATATAACCGTTCAAAAGGACACCTACCCAAGCACCGAGCTCAAGGATAGACGTCAATAAACCTTGTAAAGTAGGGTTATTCTGAATTTTGGTAACACCAATAGCAACATCAAAAGAATGCATACTAGAAATTTGACCAAACATACCCTGGTTGTAACCATAGACTAAACCACCAAGAGATGCAAAGACGGCAATGAAGAATGAACGTCTGTTCTCGATTAAACCGGCAATACCATTTTTACCAGCCATTTGTAGACGTCTATCGGCAATGATTGCCTGAACGTCTGAACCATCAGCTCCTCCGTGCATTTTTAATTATTGATTATTTAGCTTGACTATTGCAAAATACCAAAAGTCTTATTGAAGAATTACAATATATTCTAGTTAACGGCAATTCTTCTCCTCTTATAGTACTCATAGACTCCCTATCCTGATGAATTTGTCACGTAGGTTTTGCCTCTTTCAACCCCACCTACTACGAGACCATAGAGCGTATTAAACGTTTTACTTCTATACATTGACATTTTTAGACTTATGCCTCATGCACCAGAACAATAAAATATCCAAATGGCTCAAACACGCATAGAAAATATCTCTTGATCACGCCGGCAGGCACTTGGCAATCAGGGAGATTTTTCCGTTTTTGCGGGGTTCGCACAATAGAGAGATTTTGGGCTCCTAGTTACACCATCAATTCTTCTAACCGGGATCCACCTTCTTAGGAAAACTTGGAGATACTAACATTCTCAATGTTAGAGATAACAACTGTACCCTTTGGGATAGTATCCCAGTCTTCCTCGTCGTCATGATTCTCGGAACATGGTATTTTGCAGAATGAGTTTATTCTAAAGATTGTGCTTATTGAGATACCATCTAGTCCATAGTCGTTGATATCAAAGTACCTTGAACCGAGACTTCGGCTTTCTTATCCTTGTTGTTGCTTGCAAACGAGGCTACTCCTTTGTTTGTCACATTCGTATTAATGACAATGGTCTTAAATTAAGTTGTTATTTCTACCAGAATTATACCAACACTAGGTCTCTAGCAACTGCAATGGATAATCCTTATTTAATTTTTGTGTGTGTGGGGTAGCTACTTTGATACACGGATGAAATCTGTACCCAATTCGGATAATTAAGATTACAAATCAAGTCAAAGTAAGAATCCATTAAGGTGGGGTTAATGTATATTTTCCCTTGCCAACTTAAATCCATACTGCAGCAATGTAGAAAAATCTTGGGCTACAAGGCTTGTGTTTCTTATTGCGCTGCGAATAGTCGTGGGAATTGACGTAATTGAATATGCGGAGACGCAATGGTTCAAAAGTAGCGTTGTGCATTGAATACGTTGGGTGCTTCAAGTAAAGGTTAATGTCTATTCTTACGGACGGTCGAAACGATGATATGCTACTCATTTTTGATACACATGCCGCATTACAAAGCGGAAAGAAGCAATATTTGTCCCGAGATTATTGCCTTAAGCATTGCGTAAGTTACTCGCAGGAATTTGTGGGGGGCGTGTGTTCAAGTAAATTTGCAACAATCGAAAAACCAGGACCTGCTGCTGCTCTCAACAAAGGGGGACACACCTGTTGTTCGTTGATGTGCGCATAGAAATGCATCACAAACATTCAACTAACGATTCGGATTGGCCAGTGGAGGAACCATGCGTACTAGTTTCGTGAAAGAACAATGCCCTTTCCTTCTTCTACCTTCTTCCTATGAGCTACCCAGAGGTTATGCTTCAATTCTCAATACCGTAAATAGGTTTTTGGGAAACCTTACTCCGCTTGTCTTCGTTTTGCTTTGTAATGACTTGATTGTAATCGCCTATAACTTCCTTGACCCTTTCATCCTCTTCTCATCACTTGAGTCTCAAGAACTATATATTTGACCTAAAACCTCTGCATATCTAGACCCTGAATATTTCTACTACAGAACAAAAAGGGTTTTGCATATTTTGCACCAAAAAAATGCTTCTTCCCCTTAACATTTTGTACGCACTCGCAGCTGTCACTTTCTTAAAAGGGACTTTTGCAACCTCCGATATTAATTTTAATATTGAAGGTAACCCAAGACTTGTACCTGAAACCTTGGCACATTCAAATTACTCCTTTCCCGATTGCGAAAATGGTCCATTGAAGGATAACCTTGTTTGTGACTTCCATGCTGACCCTTATGATAGAGCAAGGGCAGTTGTGAGCTTGTTCACCTTGGAGGAGTTGTTCAACAACACCGGAAATACATCCCCGGGTGTTCCGCGTTTGGGATTGCCTCCATACCAATGGTGGTCAGAAGGTCTTCACGGTATTGCTAACAGTCCTGGTGTCAAATATGCACCAAGTGGAGATTATTCGTCTTCCACGTCATTCCCCCAACCAATTTTAATGGGTGCAGCATTTGATGATTATTTGATTCAGCAGGTTGCAGAAGTAATCTCCACTGAGGGTCGTGCTTTCAATAACTTTGGCCAATCTGGATTGGACTATTGGACTCCAAACATTAATCCTTACAGAGACCCACGTTGGGGAAGAGGTCAGGAAACTCCAGGAGAGGATCCTTTCCACATTTCGCAGTACGTTTACAGTCTTATTCTCGGATTGCAAGGAGGTATTGACTCGGATAACCTTAAAGTTGCGGCAACATGTAAGCATTTTGCTGGATATGATATCGAGAACTGGAATAACCACTCCCGTCTTGGATACAATGCTATTATCAGCGAGCAGGATCTTTCAGATTACTTCCTTGTACCTTTCCAGAGTTGTGTGCGTGATGCCAAGGCAGCAAGTACTATGTGCTCCTACAATGCAGTGAATGGTGTTCCAGTGTGTGCCAGTGAGTACTTTTTGAATGATGTATTACGTGAGTACTTCAAGTTCGGTGACGGTGTCATCACTTCAGATTGTAATGCAATCTACAATATCTGGAACCCTCATCAGTACGCTTCTTCTCAGGCTGAAGCAGCAGCTGATGCTTTGAAAGCAGGTGTGGATGTTAATTGTGGTGTTACGTACCAAGATTATTTACCTGAAGCTTTTAATAACGGTTCTATTACGGAAGAAGACGTTACAACTGCATTGGTTCGTCAGTATGGTACTTTGGTCCGTCTTGGATACTTCGATCCACCTCAAAACCAATCATATCGTCAATTGAGCTGGAAGGATGTTAACACTCCACAAGCTCAGGAATTGGCCTACCAAGCAGCTGTTGAGGGTATTACTCTTTTGAAAAATGATGGCACTCTTCCACTTAATAAGGGGGTTAAAAAGATTGCATTCATTGGTCCTTGGGCTAACGCCACTACTCAAATGCAAGGAAACTATGAAGGTGATGCTCCTTATCTTATCTCCCCCATTCAAGCTGGTATTGATGCTAACTTTGATGTTGAATATTCGATTGGTACTCTTATTAACTCCAATTCTACTGCTAACTTTACTGAAGCAATCAACATTGCAAAGACGGCAGATGCCATCATTTTTGCTGGAGGTATTGACAATACCATTGAAGCCGAAGCCCATGATCGTGAAAGCATTGCTTGGCCAGGAAACCAATTGGATTTGGTTAGCCAGCTCTCCCAACTTGGAAAGCCGTTGATCGTTTTGCAAATGGGTGGTGGCCAGATTGATGACTCTGCTTTGAAATCCAACAATGCTGTGAACGCTATTCTTTGGGGTGGATATCCTGGCCAAAGTGGAGGCAAAGCAATCATTGATATTATCACTGGAGTCGCCGCTCCCTCTGGAAGGTTACCAGCTACTCAATATCCAGCTTCATACGCTGACGAAGTTGATATGACAGATATGTCTGTCAGACCAGGTCCTGGTAATCCTGGTAGAACTTACATGTGGTACACTGGAACCCCGGTTTACGAGTTTGGTTATGGATTACATTACACTACTTTCTCTGCTTCTCCAGTTAAACAACCACACGCCCAACAAACTTTCAACATCCAAGCATTAATTGCAGATGCTAGATACAAAGTTGAATACATTGACCAAGCATTGCTTACCATCTTTGAGGTGAATATCCAGAATACTGGCAAGGTTGTCTCAGACTACTCTGCCTTATTATTTGCCCAGAGCCAAGCTGGTCCTCCACCATATCGTCAGAAAGAGTTGGTTTCTTATACTAGATTGCATAGTATCACACCAAATGAGAAAGTTATTGCATCATTACCAGTTAAGATTGGTACCTTGGGTACAGTGGACGAATTGGGTGATCGTTACTTGTATCCTGGAACTTATACTTTTAGTGTTGATGTGGACAATAAGGCAACATTCTCTATCACCCTCACCGGTGACAAGCAATTGCTCAATGCCTTGCCTCAAAATAAGTAGACGTGAATTTGCCATATCTACTCCAACTACAACTCCTTTACATTTTGTTTTACACAACTACTGTTTGATTTCTACATTCATTTTGTTCTTCCGTTTAACTTAAATTTCAGAGACTTATGTTTTCTGATCCCTTTTTCTTTCGATAGTTACATTGCTTTTTTACTCTCAAAAGTTTTTTACAACTATAGAGTTGCAATTCTACAATAAAAAATTTTTCTTCAATATTTTGATGATTTGCAGTATAATCAAGTTGTCATAAAGGTGTAGCGATACCTTAACTGAGAGAGTAAGAACGAGGAGGAGCAGATGTGTCTGAATAGCAATTACTTGAATAATATTCAACCAATCTCTTCCGAAAGACATGATATATTTACTACGAATTAATGTCGAATTCATCTACAAAAAAAAGTTATTTAGTACTACTGCAATTCCCTCAAAATCATTTATCTACCGATGCATAAATAATGCAACATATCTATGATATGCATCTTGTAATATTTTCTATGCATAGAGAGACGTATCTATACCAGGTAGTTTAGAGTAGTCCATTTTCTGAGGCGCAACATGTCTATCGTAACTGCAGAACGGGGTTTGGTCTAGGGAATGATATACCTAGACTTGTTGCTTCCAATCACTAAAAGGCATGGCTAAGCTTGAATCATTATTATATTTTCGGGTAAACATTCGCTCTTTACTAATTATAAGGCAATTTGAGTATATATTTGAACACGATTTCTAGAACTTTGGGGAATTCTGTTCAATTTTTTAAAAAGTAGAGTTAAAAATGACAAGGAGGCAATACCCCGCGGAAATCATAATTCTATCTCCTGCAAGAGAAAGGAATGGCAATTTTGGTAAATTTCCATTTCATATCTTGTCCAAGCCGTCATGGGAATTAATGTGATTCTCTTGTTTTCAGAAAATGACAACCATGTCAACCATCTCTTCCGACCGAGCCGTATTCAAGACTTTTCCATGGCCATGCAAGGCACCACCTGTAGTATAAGGAGAGCCCAAGCGGGGTGGTGGGGTTGGTGGGGGAAAGGCCCTATTCCTTATTTGGTGTGGTCATAATCGAGACGAGTTTGTATGCAATATAGATTGTTCTGCAACACAAGTCACACAGTTAATATCACACGCACACGATCACGTGAGTATCCTAACAATATCACGTGCTTCATGACACGCGACACCGACTCGCCGATTTGCATCGTTCTTCATTTGCTATTTAGTGTCCCACCCTGGACGTCACAAAACTTCCTGTTCGGGAAATTACACGGGGTGCAATGCACTCGATAATAGGGGGTGCAACTTCAATGTGCACCCACAGAATTGGCCGACCGCACACACCCTTTCCCAATTCTTTCGCCAACTATGCCAGCATGCCCTGGAACACGGCATCTATCGGTGAAGGAATAGCAGTTAGCCGAGCACAAGCAAAGCTGAGATGAGCATAAACTTCTAGCAAAGACGAGTCTACCACTCAGCACGTCTTTCACCGTATTGGCCGTTTTCGCCGTACCTTATCTCACCGTGGCCTCCCCCAATTTCGTACTCCCCCACCGGAACACAAGCGAACAAAAGCCATATACACCATTTGTACCCATGCCAGTTGTCAATTCCGGCTGCACCCCCTGCCATCCACAGTACAGGAAATCGTAACATCGCAGCTCACTTCCTACTGGCTCCGCAGGCGGTAGGGAAGAACCTTCGGTAGTCTGCCCAAAAACTACACCCCCTGTTCTTGTCCAAGTGAATGTCCGTTGACATTTCAGTTGCATTACATTTTCAGGCCGGGTGGGTTAGTACAGGGGGCGGTGTCATCGTAGTGACCGATACCGTATTGGTGGAAGTCGTTTCGGGTGTAGTTGTAAAATTGCAATTGTCGATGTGCCTTAGCCTCGTGTGTGATTGCGAAACCTCAGCCTTTATCGTGTCTCATGCCATATGGCATGCCCCGTTGCCGTTTTTCGCAATTCTTCTCTGGCACCCCATCACATCTTTGGTTGTCACCGTCGCCGGGTTCCTGAACCGTACCCATTGCAACGGACGATAGTACCTGACCCTCGCTTGGCAGCTCGTTGACTATTGCCATTTTCAATCAATCTCTTTTTCCCACCACGCTCCCATATTCATTGCTACATAATTGTATTCTTCATCTTCACACCCCACGTAAAAGTCACTCGCTCAGCGTAGTCTTGCATTTCTCGCATTTCTCTCACTTTACTCACGCCTACTAATACCCCTACTTTCATTCACCCAACTACCCAACCGATCTCACTCACACCTCACTCAAATGTAGTTCCATATCGCACCGGAAAACACAATACACTTACTCTCCCATTATACAATAATGCACACTCTTCCGTCTCTATAGTCCCTATAGCCTCTATATTCTCTGTATTCTATATACTCTCTATACTCTCCATACACCGATACTCTCAATGCTTTCTTTTCCTCACCTCTCTTCCGCAACGCATATCTTGCTTACTCTTTTGTCTTTTCTCTTTTCCCACTTACCACCTCTCACTGCTCACCACTCTCATTCTCCATTCTCACTTCTCACTTCTCAATTCGCTTTTCTCGTTTCTGTTCGCTTTTCGCTTTTCTCTTTTCAGGTCGCCTTTTTTTTGTTTTTCAACGTCTCCATTTTCAGATTTTGGATTTTTGTAACCCTTCTCTTTCGCCAGTGTCGACCGCTTGACTCCACGTAACTCCCCAAAAAGTGCCTCGATCATCGTGCTCAGCGCCAATCAATCGCCACCAACACCGCCGCAAGCTCCCCCGACTTCAGCGCCCTTCCCAGCGTCCTCCCTGCCCCTGTCCTCGCCGAAGTCGCCATTCCGCTCGGGTAAAATCCTCTAATAGTCGCCCTGTAGCCGCCACGGATCCAGTTCCCTTCGAATCAGCCCTAATAAAGTGATGTCCGTGTACACGTCCAATTCTGCCGCTGTGGCTGCCCAACAGCAGCAGCAACAGCAGCAGCAACAACAGGCTGCCGCTCAACAACAACAGCAGCAAGCAGCTGCCGCCCAACAGCAGAGACAACAGCACCAACAGAGATTGAACGAGCTCTTGGACGCAGTCAAGCAAGAATTCGACTATGCTCTCAATGAAGCTTCGTCGTTCAAACAGGTCAAGGAAGACTACGACTTGAAATACAACCAACAAACCGCCGAAATGCAGCAAATCAGACAAACCGTATACGAGTTGGAAATGGCCCACAGAAAGATTAAGGAAGCCTACGAAGAAGAGATCTTGCGCTTGAAAACCGAGTTGGAAAATCGTGATAGACAAGCTCAAATCCAACAACAGGCCGCAGCTGCTCAACAGGCCGCTCAGCAACAACAACAGCAGCAACAACAGCAACAACAGCAGCAGCAACAAAAACCAAACGGATTGTCCTACACCGGCTACCAGCAACAGCAGACTCCGTCCCAACAAACATTACCACCACCAATCAAACAGTCTCCCCCAAAACAGGAGGTTAAACCAGTCTCTGCTTCTCCACAAGTGACCAAGACTGAAGTACCAACTCCAGCCCAACCTAAGGCCGATTCAAGCACTTCTCCAGCTTCCTCGGGCCAAAACGGTGCCAACACCGCCCCAGAGACATCCACCGCCCTTACTGTAATCGACAAACTGCAATACATCGTAAACCCTGTTCAAAAAGCATTGCACGTCAAGGAAATCCCACCATTCTTGTCCGACTTGGACGTTTCCAAGGCCAACCCAGACTTTAAGAAGCAAAAGTTGGACTACTATGTGTTGTACAACCCTGCTTTCAGCCGTGACTTGGATGTCGAGCTTATCCATTCTTTGGACCACTCCTCTGTCGTCTGTTGTGTTCGTTTCTCCAAGGACGGTAAGTTCATTGCTACTGGATGTAACAAGACCACCCAAGTTTTCAATGTTGAGACCGGTGAGTTGGTTGCTAAATTAATCGACGATAACAACTCTTCCGATGCCGCTGCTGCTGCCAATGCAGCCAACGGTGATGGTGCCAAAAACGGAGAAGCTGGAGGTGAATCTGCTGAGGCAGCTGCTTCTGCCGCCGCCACCGCTGCCAATGGTGACTTGTACATCAGATCGGTTTGTTTCTCACCAGACGGAAAGTTATTGGCTACTGGTGCCGAAGATAAGCTCATTAGAATTTGGGACTTGAGCACCAAGAGAATTATCAAGATCTTACGTGGACATGAACAAGATATCTACTCCTTAGATTTCTTCCCTGATGGAGACCGTTTGGTTTCCGGTTCTGGTGACAGAACTGTCAGAATCTGGGATTTGAGATCATCCCAATGCTCCTTGACACTCTCTATCGAAGATGGTGTCACCACTGTTGCAGTTTCTCCAGATGGTCAATTAATTGCAGCTGGTTCTCTTGACAGAACAGTTAGAGTCTGGGACTCTACTACTGGTTTCCTTGTTGAGAGATTAGACTCTGGAAATGAAAACGGAAATGGTCACGAGGACTCTGTTTACTCGGTAGCTTTTACCATCAATGGTAAACAGATTGCATCCGGTTCTTTGGATAGAACTGTTAAATTGTGGAACTTAGAGGGCAAGCAAGACCCCCAAAACCACGGTTCCAACAGTGGTCCAAACAAGAAGTCTTCATGTGAAGTCACCTACATTGGCCACAAGGACTTTGTCTTATCTGTGTGCTCCACTCCTAAGAATGAGTACATCCTTTCTGGTTCCAAGGACCGTGGTGTCATTTTCTGGGACCAACTTTCCGGTAACCCACTTTTGATGCTTCAAGGTCACCGCAACTCTGTCATATCCGTTGCAGTTTCCTTAAACTCCCAAGGCACTGAAGGTATATTTGCAACCGGAAGTGGTGACTGCAAGGCCAGATTGTGGAAGTGGACCAGAAAGTAAATTATAGAGAGAGAAATCTCGAAAGCATTGTATTTTAGTAGTTTTGGACCGAGGTGAAGTCTAATATGAAGATAGAGTGACCCGAACCGCCAAAACATGGACGCTAGAGCGAATATACTCGCATCCGACGGTTTCCTCTTGTAGGAGATGCGCCGGACGTTCAACCCCAGTATTGTTGAGTACTTTAACCCAAAAGAGAAAGAGACGGAAGATGCAAGCATCTGATCAGTTCATGAAAGAGCATTGTTTCTTGTATTGTCTAGATCGCTTTTGACAGCGCCGTACCAGCGATTATTTCTTTATAGTTGTTTTTGTTTGTCTATTTATATTGTATGTATGTAATAGTATATCGTTCGTGAGAAGACGTAGGGGAATCTAGTGGAGAGTGAAGAAAGATTATTATAATGAGAGGTTATTTGTGAAGGGAGGACTTAGCAAGAGAAATTTAGAAGTCAAGAAAGTAGTTCAAGTACTAAGCATTCAAATATGTACACCAGATCCATACATTGATGTACAGCATATGAGAATACACCAGTACTCTAGAACTCTACAGAATTTTATACGAATTTTACCATTATAGTAGTTACAAGCACATAGCTGTTGTCGCTAATAACCCTCAGTATCATTATAAGCTACTTTTCCGCTTGTTTCTATCCAAACGTCTTATTTATATCACTTATTATATCTCTCTTTCTGTATATTCTATCTTTTTCCAGATATTCTATGTAGACTCTTCCTATCTCATTCTCTCTCTCTCTACATGTTCTATATACGCTCTTTCTCTGTATACATGCCCACCTCTCTGCTTCCTTCTCTAATTGTATACAAGTACTATCTAACTCTACACAAGCACCATCTCCAGAAACATTCGATCTTCCCCACCGCCACGCCAGCACTCCCCCTCGTTCAGCCGCACCGTATCAAACCTGCCAATGTCACTCTCACTCTCACTAAGACTCTCACTCCACACCTACCTCCCTACCGCACTACCCACCTACCACTCTACAGACTCTCTCACTAATCTACCGCGATCGTTTAGCGCGTCCGAAAAATTTTCGATACGACAACACAAGATTTCGTACAAAATGAGAGGTTAAGAGACAGTGGTGGTAACAGTCAAAGTCACAGTATCACACACACAATGGCCATTTTTTCAGCATCTTCGACAGCTCCTGTCAACATAGCGGTACGTGCATCATAGTGACGGTTTCAATGGCGGATTTGGAGCTATTTTTGACCGATTTTTCACTCGCTATTCGATAGTCTCTCTCGTACTAACACAAGTCTAGACATTGAAGTACTGGGGAAAGAGAGATAAGCTCCTCAATTTACCTACAAACTCATCGATTTCCGTAACTCTTTCGCAAAATGACTTGAGAACACTCACCACCGCTTCGTGCTCGGCCGATTTCGAGTCCGACAAGTTGTGGTTGAATGGAAAGTTGGAGTCTTTGGAGTCGGTTAGATCTCAGGCCTGTCTTGCCGACTTACGTGGTTTAAGACAAAACGTCGAAGCCAAGGACGATTCGCTCCCAAAGTTGTCTCAATGCAAGCTTCACATTGTTTCCGAGAACAACTTCCCAACAGCTGCTGGTCTTGCTTCTTCTGCTGCTGGTTTCGCAGCCTTAGTATCAGCCATCGCCAGATTGTACAAGCTTCCTGAAGACATGTCTGAGTTGTCTAAGATCGCCAGAAAGGGGTCTGGTTCTGCTTGTAGATCTCTCTTCGGAGGATTCGTCGCTTGGGAAATGGGTGATCTCAAGAGCGGAGAAGACTCCAAAGCCGTCGAAGTGGCTCCTTTGAGCCACTGGCCAACCATGAAGGCTGCCATCTTAGTCGTCAGTGACGACAAGAAGGATACTCCAAGTACCTCAGGAATGCAGCAAACGGTAGCCACATCCGACTTGTTCCAGCAAAGAATCACCGAAGTGGTTCCAAAGCGTTTTGAAGAGATGAAGAAGGCTATTTTGGCCAAGGACTTCGAACTGTTTGCTGAGTTGACCATGAAAGACTCCAATTCTTTCCACGCCGTGTGCTTGGACTCTTATCCACCTATCTTTTACTTGAACGACACTTCGAAGCAAGTCATAAAGTTGATTCACAGATTGAATGAGCAAGAAGGAAAGATTATCGCTGCTTACACCTTTGATGCTGGTCCAAATGCCGTCATTTACTATGATGAAAGTAACGAGAAGAAAGTGTTAGGATTAATTCACAACTACTTCAGCAAGGTTGCAGGCTGGGAGAAGTATTCTAAGGATGTGTCCACCTTAGACAAAATTGAAGTCGAAGGAACCAACCCAGACATCTACAAGGGTGTCTCCAAGATAATCCTCACTAGCATTGGAAATGGTCCGCAGGAGACCACTGAGAGCTTGATCAACGAGCAGGGATTACCAAAGTCTGGTTAAGAAATTGAAGCGAAACTAGCTAGAAATTAATTACTAATTGCTTATTGCTAATGCATATCAACCAATCAAAATTTACTACAAATAATGCTTCAAATAGATCACAAATATAAATACTAATAACGAAAGTGGACAATGACTATTACTTCTTTTCAATGATTTAAATTGTATATGGATTGAAATAGGTCCCCCTTACTTTCTACGTATCCAACACTGCTTCTCTAATCTCGATGTTCCATCTTCATTCACATTGACATTATTTATTGTCTATTTAAATTACATATATCCGCTAATGGCACGAGCCAGAAGAATAACCCTAATAAAACACAGATCCCTAGATAAATTACATAATCATACGAGTCGTCAGCATTAGTCTATAAAGTAAGATTTCGATTAGACTCACTCAAAACAAAAACATTGTTGAGTAAGTTAACACTCCTATTTTGAGATTTCATCTAAATCGATTTTGTTCACGTCATTGATACTGACGAATTTCCGTAATTTGTCCAAACTACTACCATGTGCAAAGTGTTCACCTAAAACTTGGTTGTACAACAGGAAGAGCTTCTCATACTTCTGAAGCCGTATCTGCTCTTCCCTCAACTTGTGCTCCATTTTCGTAACGTTTCCTTGAAGTTGAAGCTGGGCTTGCTTTTTTCTTTGTCTACACTTGGAAGCAGCTATTCTATTCCTCTCCAACAACCTTTCCTTCTTCCAAGCAGCAGTACCAGGAATTGGTCCGTTGTTGGGGTTATAAATGACTTCGTTGTTGTAGATCAACTGATGGTTTGGTGGAGGAACTCCTGCCGCATGTGAAAGCGACTCTGGCAATCCTGGTCCAGCCAGAGAGTGCTTCCTACTTCCTTGTGATTGAGGTGGTACTTGATGTTGTTGCTGCTGTTGCTGCTGTTGGCTACCAAACGCATTTCTGGTTCCTACTGGATGTTGGGCGTTTTGGTTATTGTTTGCATATGTGTCTATCAAAAGCTGTTGAACAGAAGCAGACACACTCGGTGGCTGTTGAGTACCAACGTTAGGTTGAACCTGAGTCTGCGCCGCCGGTTGCTGTTGCTGCTGAAGTTGTTGTTCTTGTTGAAAGGTTTGACGAAGAGGTACATTGAGAGGTGATTGCTGCTCCGAGAAAGTCATACCTACTTCCTCCAACGCTTCGTCCTCAAAGAAAGCTTCATGGTTGACGATTTGTCCGATTTGACCGTTAGAAATAGAAATTCTTCTTCTTCTTGGTACACCATCGCTGGAATAGTAAGGTAACGACATGGTCGAATCGAAGATCGGTGGGTTAGTTATAGGGTATGAACCGATTTCGAACGGGTTGTGGAAGGGGAACAATGAAGGACTCTGAGAGGCCAAAGACGTGCTAACATTAGTGTTATGGAGACTAGAGTTACCAGGAGCCGTCAAGTTTACGTTGGCATTTCCTAAATTCGCACCGATATTATTGGAAACAGCGTTTCCTCCAAATGCTTGATATCCTCCCTTAGCAAGATTCTCCTGAGCGCTGTTTATCGTAGCAGGGTCTAAGTGTGAAGAGATGTGCAAGCCCTGAAAAGAGCTGTTGTTATTCTCAAAGGATGGGAAAGTCTCCAAAGCTCCGCCGTGTATTTCACCTGGGGCAGCAGCCGAAATACTACTGCTCTTGGAAGTGTTTGTCGTTGGTTGTGACGGAAACGACGACGTTGGCGATGCATCTAACACGGCACCATGCATCAGAAGATGTGGTGGCCGCTGCTGTTGAGCTTGGAGCATAGCGGCTACGTTTTTATCCAGGAGCGCATCTGCACCGTTGACGCTGTTCTGTATAACCTGGTCGTAGAGCGCTTCACCGTTGAAGTTCATAGTGTCCACGTTTGGTTCGTTCCGAGATGGTCAAAGGTGTGGGAAAGGGTTCTTGATATACTGGCAGAGCAATTGCGATGCGACTATCGTGATTTTCTGCGGGCACTGAATGTTCCGGTTTGGATGTCGCTATGGGTTTGTAACCGATAATGAACTTGATTAATTCTTGGTAGAGGGCTATTAGTAATGATAACGAGCCCTCTGGTGATTTTTGGTTTTACGGCTCGCCAAGAAAGCGGTTTCCAGTCGGGGGTCTTCGATACCTGAATAAGCAAGGAAGAATATGGGATTCTGGCGTTATTACGGACTGAATGCTAGCAAGTTTTCTTCCGATGATACAAATCTCACTCCTCGTTGTTATGAGACTATGAGTTTGTAATACTATTAGGTTATGAGCGTTTCAGAGGCGGCCATTCGAATTTTTGGATCTGAAAAGTTCACTCGGGCAGATGTTCAGCTCGGGCTGTTGCTTGGAGGATGTATGCTTTTGTCAAAACAACCGTCGACTGTCCTATCCAAAAGAACACTATTCTCCTTGTCCAATTTTATAAAATATGTGACAATTACTCCTCGAATGAAAAATCTGCACGTGACCGGAGATACTGTTTTGGGACGAGTAATTCAGATGGAGGCAGAAATTGGGGAAGAGAGGTTTGACAGACCGAGATCGATGCTGGGCCAGACGGAGGGACGAAAGGTAGGGTTGGGGCCGAGTACGAGACTGTTGCAACGGAGGCAGGTTTGTGGTGGGTTGCAGTTAAAGATGCTGGTACTGCGATCGCATGGGAACCGTGCCAACACAAAAATGCCCCAGCGGGTAGCCTGTAATATATATGCTATCTGGTCTCCTTATTCCAGGCTATGCGAGTGCTGCAAACGTGTCCACACTAAGCATTTACGCTGAGTTGCGTCAAATCCATATAATTAATGATGGTAGGATGGAAAATCATATGGTTGACACAAAAATCGGCCATCAGGGTCGGAAATGGCTCATCCCGTGCCCCGGATATGAGGCAATTATCGACAATCCGAATTCTGTCTCAGTAGAGAGGGACCCGCTAAGATAGAAGTAAATGGAGGCGAGGACCAAACTCAACCTCCTGCAATAGGGGCTAAAATGAGGTCAAATTCTCTCTCCGCTAGCCTCGGAATGTTTGTTTACCATTCCTAGTCCTCATTGTGCCAGGCTAGCGATGACTATGGCAAGGGCTTGTAATGGTGGATAGCTTGCAAAAAAGGGCATCCACGAGACCGGAATGCGGTAGTACCATCAATTTCGCCAGAAGCAACCATACACCCATACAAAACACACATGGAACGAACCCCCAAATGTGTCGATGAGGAATTACTAATCACAGCATTTCATTCCGCAATGGAAGCCCCCATTTTGGACCGTACATAATCCCAATAGCCTTCTTCTGCTGCCAATCATTCACTGATGGCATTTCCTGCGCATGGAACTACATTGGACCACTTTTAGCGCTGCCGGTCATCGTTAAACACCAGCCGCATAGGCTTTTAAGCTTTGTTAGAAGATATAGTGTAACAGTGGGTGAAGGTTTGTTCCTGTCTCGGGAAAGCAGGTCATAAACTGGATCGTAAAAGGTACCTTCCTAGTACGATCTGGGCTCCGCTGTCATCGCACGGCGTCGAAGTTGAGTTTTTTCTTTTCTTGAAAGGCCATTTGGGAGCCCTTTCTTTTGTCTTTTTCTTCCTATTAACCGAGGCTACCACCGAACGGTGGCAAGTGGTCATTATTGTATATAGACAACACCTGTAGTTGATAGCTACGTTTTGTAGTTGCACATACAGGCGATGCAGCAGGGCCTAAAATGTACGCATTCCACGGGAATCTGGTATGGAGTCGGTGGTGGTGGCGGAAGTGTGACAAAATAAGGAGAGACTGGAGACACTCCATGTCTTAGGCTTCACTCAACTGCGGACTTCTGCCGTTTGCAACTGTGGCTAACTCACCTCAAACTTAGCAGCTTCGACTGATTGCAAAAACCTTATTCGGAAATTCTCTCAAACCGGAAACCGACTGGAGGGGAGTACCGAACAAAGGAACGATACAAATCAACCAAGATGAGCCAATTCCCTCGAATCCTACTATACAAGAACCGGAATGAGTCTAGTGAAGACCATTCCAGCAGGCAATTCATAAAATGCTTAACCTGTCCATCACCACCACCATATAATCGCTTCGGTTCCTGCATGCCATGAAAGACCTCTATAGCCCAGTCTGGTCATCGTTTTGTCATAAACATTATCACCTATTGTCGAAGTACTCGACCCGTTGGGTTCTGCCAATTCTCTTGCTATCTCCCCGAATTGTTCGATCTGCTCTCCGCTCTTCTTCCGTGATGCCAGAAAAATCATTAGGTCGCAAATGGAGATTTTCGGGGTTCACTAAATCTGCACCAGTGACATCATCACGCATCGAACGTTCGTTTCTTTTGTTGATGTCAAAACGGGATTTCGGGTTTTGCTATGGCTGAAGTCGATGACTTGTCATTTGATGACTGATAACTGGTGACTAGTTCTTGGCGACCGGAGGACACCTGGCTACTGGAATGCTGCGTCTTGAACTGGTGAATGGCGGTAGGTGGCTAGTGGTTGTGCGTATGAGGCACAAATCATCGGCTAGTCACTAAGAGCGGTTCCATACAGGCGATGCAAAAGGGCCTATACCAACAGTCTGCCTCTTGTGTGGATGCTTTTTTTGGCTGTTGGATCCGATGGAAAGGGCAAAAGTAGCCATTAGGGCGGAATTTGTGTAGAAAGTGCTAATTGTAGAACGTTTGCTGAAGAACCCCAGCGGAACTGTGCCACTCGCATTGCCATATAAAACGTCTATATGCTACCTATTTGTTCATGCTTGTGGCACAGATTGCTAATTAACGCAACCGAAGTTGCGTTAGTATCCACGGACGGGATTTAGAAATAGAACCGGATATTTGCATTAGACACTCGTAATTGTTCGTAATTCGTTAGCACACTTCTTTGCTAACCATCCCGATCTCCTACTCACATTAAACGACTCAAGCGAGGTAAACCTATGAGCCGCAGACTCCCCAAAACGTACAGTTGGCTTTGCGGATGTAATTACGATTACCGGTTCTAACTAGTAGCAACAATACTCCTAATCACAATTGCTCGGGGATAATAGAGTGAAGTGTTAACTCGTGCTCTTCTTCCAACGTAACAATAGTATCGCCGGAAATAGGATCCTACTGGGTAACACAAATCGAGTTGCCCTGGAGGTGAAAATCATGAACCGCAATGACGACCTCTACTACATTCAATTGATCCAACGACTCAACTCGGAGTTCGTTGCTTCCCACGCCAAAGACCACAGCCATGAGTCTGTCGTGAGTCTCTTAACTACGTTCAACGAAAACATTAAGGACACGAACCGTCAGTTCGATTTCGTTTTTGAAAACCAACGTGGTATGAAGGTACTAGGTATACCGTTGTACTCTAAGAAATCGCTATTACCACTAATTGACCCGTCTACCTACCAGTCTCTTGCAGGCAAGAAGCTTCATATTCCCTTCGATAACCTTACAAATTACCCCCTCCCTGACTTTGGCTGGCAATGGAGCTGGGATACGTGGTACGTTCTTATGTACGATGATGTTGATGATCAGGGTTGGGTCTATTCAAACATGCTCTTCAACGCGTATATCAGTGATGGTAGATGGAAGGGAAAGTACTACTTCGGCAATTTCGTAAGACGTAGAATATGGGTACGAATGAGGCAGCTGTTGCCCGAAGAAGAGGTGGAAGAAGCGTTGGAGCCTGAATCGCTGACGTTGTTGTTCGGAGTATAGCAAAATGACTCAAAGAGAACTAAATGAGATCAGCTGGTGTTGCAGGGTTGCGATATGATATAAAAGCAAAGGCAGGCTCTTTGTCACGGTAATGACTAATAACTAATAAGTAAGCTACCATAGGAGCATTAATTAATGTGAATATATATAACATTGGATGGACTCGCTGGTGGTTCTATGAGCCCCGCGAACAGGGTCTCAGAAGGACTCTTTCACGGACAAAGACGTGAATAGATACTATCAACCAGAATAACCGTACTGTGTAAGCACTGCTACATCAGCTGAGATCTGTAGTGCCTTTTTCAGCTTGGAAACGGTCATATTTTCAGACTGGTTGTTTGCTCTCTGGATCACTTGTGTTCATTGTTCGTATGGGAACACCCGTACGCCAGCAACATCCAACTTCCATACCCGTACAACTGTGAAATGATGGCCCGCTGAGTTACTCGTAAGCCTATTCTTCCTAGCTTCGGACGTTACTCTCGATATTTTCATTTCATAAATGGTAATTAGCGCAGAGACAAATATTCAGCGTAATCATCGTTTATCTCACAGAGCACCATACACCTCAAATTTCATAGCCTCTGTGGCACTAGCTATAAGTAATAACACCACTCTACAGAATTAATGACGTCACATTCTAGCTTTACCATCTACCATTACCTACACACATATACACCCACTATACAATTTTTTTACAACACATATAAAGCATCTATAGATATATATCACCACGGAACACCCTCTATCACTAGCGCAATGACCTCACAGTTGTTCTTTTTTTGCAGCATAAAATGGCGGCTGTTTATTTTTTGGGGCTTTCGTAATTTTTTTATCTCTCTTTCTCTTTACAACGATAAGATGGACGGTTTGGCTCTACCGTTGGCGTTGTCCATCATAAGACATAAGCATTGGAACTCGATTGATCTGGAGTATGACGGTAAGCATTGAGCCCTTTTTTGCTGCTTTTGAAGCTTTTAGTCACTAACAGTAGCCGTGTAGTGATAATAGAGAACTTGTTGACGAAATTGAAGTTGGCTGCAAATGAAACTTCCCCAAGTCACAAATGGCAGCAAAGAGAGTCGTCTTTAGTAGTCAAACTCTGTTATCGCAAGCAAGACAAGGGTCAAAAGATTGAAGATACAAACATAGAATGGTTTGCCCCAAAATCGGTGGATGTAATGTCTCCAGCAATGGATGCTGTTTTACCCAGCGACCAGTCATATCACAATGCTGGTCGTGTCATTCAACTTCTATTCAAGTATAACTTGGATTATCACAATCCACTGTATAAAAACGTCTCGAATAAGTACCAGAACCTCGACGATCCTCTTCGAATTGTGAAAAATATGATGCAATGGAAGAGTCTGACGAAACATTTGAGAATACTTGAGATTTTTACTTTAAAGATTACGGAGTATATCGTTTCCCACAAGAGTGGCCGTTTAGTCTGCAAGAATATTCTTAATGAATTACAACTTCTTCCATTCGTTAATGAGGAGTCAAATAGTGAGTTCATGAATCATAAATTGAAACTATTAAGTTCTATTTACAAGAGCATTGCCGGACAAAGGTCTATTACAAGGTTGTTTCTATCGAATATTTTCAAAATTATACTCTTCAAGAGATTCAATAATGATGTCTCAAAATTGTCTTTTCCAAGCAAGACAGTAAAGTACATCATAACTTCTAACATGCGAATGTTGGTCCAAAATCCATTCAAGTATCACCAGTTACACGAAATTAAGCAGCCCGATTTGCTTGATTCTCTATTGGTGTTAAATGTCCAACAACTCAAAAGGGATGAAGAGTTCTACTGCCTCGTTCTATCACTTCTAATTCTTAATGGAGACCCTAGATTATTTGATATACTTAAATGAGTTCTTGCCAAACACGTAAGTAAATCCGCTTAAAATGGTAGTAGCAGTGACGAGGGCTCCCATTCCAAAGAAAGCGGAATCCAAACTTAAGGCCAATGATGACTCAATGAGTGGCTTGAAAACCAACCCGCCAATATATACCATTTGCAATCCCGTATTTACCTTACCCAATAAACTAGGATGGACACTAATGGTTGGATTTTGGCTAATGCTAACAAATTTATCAAACGTCCTTGGAGGTTCAAGGCTCTTGTAACGATAGTAAAACGACATGAAGCTCAACATGACATCTCTACCTATAATGACAGTCGCCACTAAACCAGGAATGGAGTTAACATATGCCAATGATAATGTACACACGGTCATGAGAAACTTGTCAGCTAAAGGATCTATAATAGAACCTACAATGGATTTCATATTGAATCTTCTAGCAATGAAGCCGTCTACAAAGTCTGTAACAGATGAATAGACAAAGAGCAGAAGTGCCATTGTTGTATCCCCCAGAACAATAAAGTAACCTATGAAAGGCGTAGTGATGATTCTTGTATATGTGAGGATATTAGGAATTGTCCATAATTGGGATTCTTTTTGTATTTGTTGAAGTATAGTGCCTTCTGGTGCCTTCTTGAGTTCCACCTTTATTTCACTCTCATGTTTTGGTTCGCTCAAGAACCTGAGTTGCTGGTATTGAAGTGTTCTAAACCGAGTTGGTGGGAAGTTGAGACGCAATTTATTTGGCCTAGTTGTCTTGGAAAACGCTCTTACGGTGTTCAAAGTGCCGGCCCTGGAGGCTGCCCTTGATAGCAATATAGGGTTGTGGAATATATGCAACATCTTCGGAAGTCAGCTTGAATGTGCTATGAATGCTTCTTACTAAACCAAAACTGCTGTGTGGTTGTTTCGAATGTCTATTTGATGACTATGGTGCTGTTTCCCCGAAGAGATAGCTTATAATCGCCTATTAGTGGAGATAAAGAGAAGTGAAAAACTTTGGAATGACATCATGTATCATCGAAAATTTCCAATTTCGGCTTGTAGCAACAGCCGAGAGACAGACAGGTATGAAGAGCAATGATGTACAAGTGCCGTTGCATTTTGAGACCAATTGACTATAGAAGGAATGCCAGAGATCTACAGAAATGGTGCGGACTTCGTTCACTTCCTAAATTTGCACCAATTCGCCAATTTGCCAATTTGCAACCCTAATACTACATTTACACCATTTCCTTCACTATGCGTTTTTCACCCAGTGCCTCGCTCAAGAAATGCAATTCCAAATATCCAAACTACCACAAGAAAACTTCCACATCTACGGCTCTGAGAGAATGCCTTCAACATCTCTGTCTCCCTCCAATCGTCTGCCCCTATCTTCTTTCCCTCGACTACTCTATTAATACTGTCTTTCTCTCTACCAACACCACCACCACCACTACTACGTTAAACGGCAAATCCTGTACACATCACACTAACAAAAATTTTCAAAATCAACGCGATTGCGAACACTCACAGAATAAGCAGTGGTGAAGGAGATCTTTAGAGTTATAAGGAAGAAGGAAGAAGCCGTGATTTACAGAAGTCATTATACCCAGCAGTAGCTACAGAAGTAATATCGTACTCCGTGCAAGATGTCACTTAAGCTTCCGCAAATCCCAAACTCCGGCTTGTTCAAGCAAGGATACCAATCGCTCCTGAACGCTGATGGTGCTATTGTCAGAAACATCGAGGCCGTCAGAGAGATCTCGTCCATTCTTCTCACATCCATGGGCCCTTCAGGCCGTAACAAGATCATCGTCAACAAACTCGGCAAGATCTTCATCACCAATGATGCCGCCACCATGCTCAATGAATTAGAAATCGTCCATCCAGTCGTCAAAATCCTCATTATGGCCTCCCAACAGCAAGAATTCGAAATGGGTGACAACACCAACCTTGTGATCATATTGGCCGGAGAGTTCTTGAACATCGCCGAGAAGCTCTTGAACCTTGGTTTGAATGTCACAGAAATCATCCAGGGATACACCTTAGCCAACAAATTCGTTGCTGAGACCTTAGATAAGCTTGTTGTCGACCAAGTAGAATCAGTTCTTGAACCTGAACAATTAATCAAAGTGATCAAGCCTGTCATTGCTGCTAAGCAATATGGATTTGAAGATTTAATTTCCAAGCTCGTTGGTGAAGCCGTTCAGAGCATCATAAATCCAAAGAACCCCCAATCATTCAACATTGATAACATCCGTGTCGTCAAAATTATGGGATCGTCTCTCTCACAATCACAAGTAGTCAAAGGAATGGTATTCCCAAGAGAGCCAGAGGGAACTATCAAGAATATCAAAGCTAAATCTAAGGTCGTGGTCTTCACTTGTCCAATCGATATCTCAACCACTGAAACTAAGGGTACAGTGTTACTCCATAATGCTCAAGAAATGTTGGACTTCTCCAAGGGTGAAGAACAACAATTGGACGACATGTGTAAAGAAATTAGCGACTCTGGTGTCAAGGTTGTCATTGCTGGCTCCAATGTAGGCGAATTGGCACTCCACTACTTCAACAAATACAACATTCTTGTGTTAAGAGTACCATCTAAGTTTGACTTGAGAAGAATCTGCCAAGTTTGCGGTGCTACTCCATTACCAAGACTTGGTGCTCCAATGCCAGATGAGATGGGTGATATCGATATCATTGAGACCAAAGAAATTGGAGGTGACAGAGTCACTATCTTTAGACAAGTGGAGTCTGTTTCTAGAACTGCCACCATCGTCATCAGAGGTGCCACGCAAAACAACTTAGATGACATTGAAAGAGCTATCGATGATGGTGTAAATGCTATCAAGGGATTATTAAAAGATAACAGATTGTTACCTGGTGCTGGTGCCGTTGAAATAGAGCTCATCAAGCTTATTACCAACTATGGAGAGAAGACTCCAGGTTTGTTACAGTTGGCTATTAAGAACTTCGCTAAAGCATTCGAAGTTATTCCAAGAGTTTTATCCGAAACATCTGGTTTGGATTCCTCTGATATGTTGAGTAAGCTTAATGCTGCTCATGCTAATGAAGACAACGTGAAGGTCGGTATTGATATCGACACTGGTGACTTGATTGATGTTTCAACGGTTGGAATCTTCGACCTCTTATCTGCTAAGAAGTCTGCTATCAACTTGGCTGTTGACGCCACCAACACCATATTGTCCATAGATCAAATTATAATGGCCAAGAGAGCCGGTGGCCCACAAATGCCAAAGCAACAAAGACCGGGCAACTGGGACCAGGCTGATTAATTGTAGTTATAGATATAGGTATTAATTCACGTTTCAGTATAGAGTTACGAGTGTAGAATTGCTATGAATATTTATAGTGATGCAGAGAGAAGTTATATTCTCTTTATGGTGTCATAGTTAGTGTTCAATGTTTGGTTAATTGTATGTCTTCAATTGATATGTTTATATTTTGTCCTAACTAATCAAACTTGAAGTATGCTATTGAAGTGGCTTTCACAAAATGCAGTCAATGCTTCATGATAATTACTTTCTCTAAAGGCTCTTCCCAATTTCCACGAAATCCTCAATTTTCTGTAGGTCCTTATTCCATTTACCATCTTCCACACCACCACTTACGTCGAAGCCTAGCAAGTTTTTAATGCTAGCTGTATCTCTCAAGTTTCGTGGATTCAAACCACCTGCCAATATGTACTTACCGAAGTCCAAGTCATTTACTACTTCCCAGTCTATGACTTTACCTTCACCTCCAGCTTCTGAATCCAAGAGAGGAAGTACAACGTATCTCCGTTCTCGAAATGTAGCCAAATCCTTTTTCATTGTGTCCACATCTTGGGGCACCACATATCTCGGTATGTAACCAAATTGGGAAGTACGCTCAGTGAATTCAATCTTTTCTTCGCTTCCATGCAACTGTATGAAATCTAACTGTAAAGTCTTCGCCGTGTTGAAGACTGCTTCTATTGGCTGGTTTCTGAACACTCCAACGAAGAAGGGTCCATTTTCTATTATTACTTTAGCGACATACTCCAAATATTCATTTGTATCTTCAAACTTTTGGGATTCCAAGTGCTTGTATATCTCTTCCACAGTCTGAAAGTCACAATTTCTGGCCTCTCTGGTGTCTCTTGCCAACTGTGATATTTGTAATGCTACATTCTCATCAGCAGTACGGGGCTTGTTTGGAACGAGTATGGAGCCTAACAAGTCCGCACCAGACTCAACGGCTTTCTCGGCAGCTTCCAATGTCCTCAAGCCGCAAATCTTCACAATCTTCTCCATATTTTGTAGTTTCTAGCTAGAAAGAGTGTACCACTTTCAACCATTTGACAGGCATAGAACTGAAAAATTTAGTCATATGTAATCGCCTGCACATAGTACCTTATAACATAAGCGCAAATGTGAAATATGGGGAAGAAACGGTGGTATAATGGGTGGTGTTGAAGTGCTTTAAGCTGCGACAAGATGGGTATGGTGGGTGTATA
This sequence comes from Scheffersomyces insectosa, assembly GCA_030572575.1. Classification (NCBI taxonomy): domain Eukaryota; kingdom Fungi; phylum Ascomycota; class Pichiomycetes; order Serinales; family Debaryomycetaceae; genus Scheffersomyces; species Scheffersomyces insectosa. Next base: position 62,208 of record JAJMAO010000041.1, read on the forward strand.
GTGGCTGGTATATTTCTTAGCTCACTGGTTTTTGGCAGTACCAGAAACTTGTTATTGTCAGAGGTAGACAATAATTCAAAGAACATATTGTATTCCGCGCTACCAATTTAATGATTGAATTTCTATTTAATTCAGTATATCTAATACGATACTGAATATTTCTCCATTTTGATACTTTATTCGTGATCTCATTCCTGCTTCTTCACTATCACATTATAAGAATCTTCCGCACTTCCATAGAATTCAAGTTCGTTCGAAACCTCCAGATCATCCGGAATTGCCCTTTCAAGTGATGCTTATAATCTGACTAATTAGGCAATTTTGAAGTGGAATTTTCATTATGACGTAAAAATATAAAACGTCTGTTCAAAGAATCTACCCCACACGAAATAGAGAACATCTCGATCTGGTATTTCAGACAAGAGAAGTAGAACAGACGTCTTAAAAAGGAAACGGAATTTAAGATCGACAATATCTTTTCTAGCCTAAACAGGCTTCGCTATTGCAGAGTACTAATAATTATAGCTATTATTATTCAATGGGCATGTACTATGGACTAAATATATCCATTGAACGACGAGCTCATACAATATATGTGACTACAATTTCTCCAAATAATATTAGATGCTTTTTTCGTAAGCTATTTAAAATCATTTAGTCGTTATCCTTTCTAAAGAACTTACCGAAATTCTTAAAGTTCTCGTTCAACTTACTGACATGGTTCTCACCCGTCAATGCGAAATCCCTTAAGTTCTTCTCAAAGTTATTGATCTTGGCTGGAATCAACCTTGGACTCCTTAAATCAGGTGTTGGTGTGCTCACTTGTGAGACGGTAGCTGAAACGGCATCCTCTTCGTCCTCTAGATTAGACAATAATGGTGATTGGTTGGTAAGAGTGCCATCATCCAAGGTAAGCTGCAATTTGAAATTCTCTATATATCTTGCTTGATCCGATTTGTTGATGTCCTTCAAGTTCAAAATCTTCATAAAATTCCTTATTGACTTGTCACCAATTAACTCGAAGTAACTCTCTATAATGTTCTCTATTGGAAGATGAGGCACCATAAGGAGTTTGAGCAAACTCTCAAGGCCATGATATTGGTTATTAACAAACTTCTGGTACGACACAGAACTGGCATTAGTAGATTTAGCCTCATCATAGTTAGGATCAGCGTACAATGGAAACTTTAGGGATACTTCCTTAAGGAAGGAGACGTCCAAAAGGATTTGCTCCAATGCTGCCACATTTAGTGGCTTTATGAACTTTAAATTATTACTAAGTGAAGTAATAAGCAATTCCACGAGTTTATCATTAAAGTTCCTGATATAGCTTTCTCTGATTATCAAGGGTAAAATGATGCTTAAGTTTGAGCCTAATTGCTTCTTTATCTCGAGCATATAATTGGAAACGTCATTAATTGCATCCATGTTTGACCAGTTAGCGTTCATGAATTGTCTCCAACTAAATTTAAGGTCGTTTGAGATTTTAATTAGAAGGTTGGAGATGGACTTATTAATCAACTTGAAGTATACATCCTTGATGTTCTCATACGTTGGTAACTTGCTCTCGTACTGATCCTTTATGAGATTCTTGAATTTGTCGGCCAAGTCATCTATATTATTAATCATGTAGTCACCGGTATTGAGAAGCATTGTAAGATACTTCAATGGTTCCAATCCGCCACCGAGGTCATCATCGTTCTTTGGAATCATGGGTGCTAAAATCTTATTATGGAAGTCGTACAAGTATTTGATGAAGAGTTTGCTCAATTCTATAAGAATTTCTCCATTGCTAAGTTTCAAAATCAGTGTCAATATTTTTTGGAAGTTCTTGAAAAGTTCTGTGGATGAATTGGCAATATTAGGAACGTTGTTCACCTTCAAAACTGTTAAGAGATCATCTTTCTCATTGAACTCTGATGGTAATTGTGGAGCTGCCATAAATTCCAGGAATTTCAGGCTCAAGACCTTATCCTGTTCGTTGATCCAGATCAACAAGTATGGTTCGAAGACCAGAGAAATAATTTGAGTAAACTCGGTAGTCTTGAATGTCTCATTAAGTGACTTTTCGAAGTCGAGGGTGGCCATCAAGTTGTCTAGAAGGGTATTAGATTTGACATTCGTAGAACCTAATAAATTGATGAGGTCCTTTTTAGTAATGGTACAGAAGAGTTGAGTCAACTTTAAGTCGATTTGCCACTCTTTAGGAAATATGTCGAGATATTGTCCTCGCACACTCTTCAATGTGTTATTGAAGTAGATGTATCTTCTATTCAAATTATCCAATGAGCCTGCTTCTTCAACGCTATTGAAGATTGCTTTGATATCTTTCAATTGGAGGTTTTCAAACCATTGCAATAATTTCTCCTTATACTTCACATCGATCAACTCGAGGATTTCACAGCCATACACTAATTGGTCGGCTCTATCCATTCTATGGGCTGAGAAGTCTTCAAAATCGATAAAAATATCGTCAATGAGTTTGTTTTGGGTTCCGATCACCATCAAGTTCAATTGGTTGATTTCGTCTATGGACTTATATGGTTGGAAGAAGATAAGCAATTCCTTGATTACACTGAAGAGGCTGAGAATCTCCTTATAGTTATGACTCGGCATGATCGAAATAAGTGTGTTATTGGCATTAATCAACATCTGAAGCCTTTTGAGAATGGTCATAGATAGCACCAAGTTCTTCTTGTACTGATCTAGATCCCGAATGGACCCTGTCATGGACAGTATGCTATTTTGAGTGACATGCGAGTCCAGCTTTACCTTACGGATCAACTCTATCAACGAGAGTATATCTTCATTCAAGCCGGCTGGACAGCTCGAATCGTACAGTTCAATATCTTTGGTTATATCCTTCCCGAGCTGACGCTTATATGTGCTGGTATACGACAACAATTGAGGTAACTCATCCAAAGACTGGGGAGAAGTGAAGATCTGGTGAAGGTGGTCGTTGGGCGTATAGTCATGGGAATTCATGGCCGAAAACAACGAGACGGGCAAACAAAGTTCACAGGATGTTCTTCTACCAATTGGTGATACTGCCCTACAGATCTATACCTAGAGACTATAGAAAAAGTCGGTGTTTACCGTGGTTGTAAAAGTAGTTAAACAACATTTCCATGAAAGCGGTTCGGTATACGAGTACGTGTGTTGATCAAAATCAGTGTTTGTTTGATGGATCCGTGCCGCAGTATAATATTGAATTAAGCAGAGAAGAAGTATAAGATCCGTGCCACAGTACAAAATAGAGGTTCCAGTAAGCACAATATATAGCAATAGTAAGAAAGACGGTTAAAGATGAAGATGTCAAGAAATCTATATCAGAAATGGACTATGTTATTGGCCCAAGTTAGTGGAGATGGGGTCGTCTTTTGCGGTTATTGCCTTGTGCAATTATAAAACTTTCTTGGTAATTTCTGGCTTTAATGGAAATATAATACATCTTTTGAATGAGTGTATGAGATTCTTCAATGCAAGTTTGACATAGTTCAAGCTGCAGTGTCTAATATATATGTCGACATAACGGGATGAATGAGACATGGCCCACGAGTCTGAACTTTAACGGAAAATTTCGTTTCTTGTCTTCTCCATCACGGAAATGACTAAATGAAAGTAAGAGTGCAAAATGAAATTCTGGGGTTCTTACCATGTGATTGCTGTTGACGTTTATTGACATGAGCTAAGGAGGGAAAGTTGAAATGAAACTAATCCGATCTCTGGCGACTCTGGTAGTGGCTTTCAATAAGGGATAATTTTCACATTCTTTTGGAATTACCGGAGCCAACACTTAGTATCATCCACCTCTTCCGTAGCTTACAACCTATTTTTTGAAGGTGGACGTATATTCAACCTATCTGTACAGAGAACACTTGCGCAGCCTCTTCCTAGTACACTAGTACAGCTAGCATAATAAGCGGGGGCTTTCGAAGACAGATCATGCACAACTGCGACCACTTTGGATGAAGTATTATTTCAACTTCGCTAGTCCTCAATTTGGCAGCTAAAGTGCTATGCTTGTTTTCAAACCGTAAACCATGGCCATGGGTTCCCATTGTTCGTGGAAACGATCCAGAGCCCATACCATAGACGTTATACATGAACAATAGGAACCCATTTCCGCTTAAAAACAACACCCTAAACTGGTAATACTCTACATATTGTCTACTCTAAGTATGCTATTTCCTTTCCTGTGCCCCACTCGATTAAACCAGTGATCTCTCGGTGCAAAAAGCCTCTTCGGTACGCAATATCACCATTTTTCAGTTTCCCTATTAGTCACTTTTTGCCGGCTCACTTTTGACAGAATACCATCGACTGCCTAATAGTGACGTCTCATCCACTCGACGACCTCGACTTGGACCCCAATTAGACCATGACGATCTAAAATACCCGTACCTACATATCTAGCTCCCTGTCCACCTCCCAATAAGGCCACTAATGGATGGTGGGGTCTCCTCTGCCACTGTCCCAAAACAGAAATATTTGTCCCAGTAAAATTGCCCGATTAGGCAATTTGGCTGTGGAACACTGAATTGCCCTAACGAGCATAGCTAGCTACAAAGTGTTAGCACTAACAATAATACCGGGCCAAAAGCCCATTCTCAGGCACAAAAGAACACGGCACAGGATCTGGCGCCCATCTGTGCTGCAGAAACTAGTTTTTGTGGTTTTCGGCGGCCAATCAGCGACTTTTATCTCATGGTTGTCGATTTTCACTCTGCTACTACCGAGAGTATATAATAAAATTCATTTCCAGTACACCACCGCCAACAAAAACCCCCAGCCCTTGCTACCATTTTTAGACCTCCACCAGCCAGAGTCGATACCGTTGGACAACACACCCGCTACTTCTTCCGCAGCGTTCCAACCACCCCACCAGCCCACGTCCGCCCCCGACTAACCACCACTTCCCTTTCTCCGTACCTACGACTTCCCCGTATTTTCGTCGTCTCGCTACCATTTTTTCTCGCTAGCGAACTTTTGAAATTGGTTTGTTTTGGATTTAAAGACACTTAATAATTCGTGACTGTTTCCTCACAAGTGTCATCACAGCGGTACAACCTCCAGATCCAGCGGCCACAGACCCCATAGAAACGAAGTACAAGCAAACTGCACCCTTACTGCGAACTTTCACCGAAGCCGCCGAGTTCATTGCCGCCCTAGAACTGCAGTAGTAGCCTTTTACACCACCAGTCACTGAGTCTGTCTTCACCAGTAGTAACTCCGTCCGTCTACGCTTCCATGGCCCGTTTCTCGCTCAAGAAGTCCAAGAAGAAAGCCTCTGCTGCCGATACTACCACCGCCTCCACCGCAGCATCCTCCATCATCGACCTGACCATGCCTTCCACATCGTACTCGCACCAAGACTACACAAGCTCGTCGATTCACGACGACTCCAACACCGTGCTTCTCCCCATCATCAAGCAGCTGGCACCCAAGAAGATCCCCATTGATGCCACATCTCCATGGAAACGATTCAAGATCTACGACTCGCCATTCCCTCGTTATAGACATGCTGCTGCTTCTGTCACCAGCGACAAGAATGAAATATTCCTCATGGGAGGTCTTAAAGAGGGCTCTGTGTTTGGAGATACATGGAAAATTATCCCCCAGGAGGGAACCAGTGGCGATATCGCTTCCTACGTCGCTCTGAACATCGAGATAGCCAACAACAACAATCCTCCTGCAAGAGTGGGTCATTCTAGTGTTCTCTGTGGAAATGCTTTCATCATCTACGGTGGTGACACTGTGGATACCGACTTCAATGGCTTCCCAGATAACAACTTCTATCTTTTCAACATCAACAACTCCAAGTACACCATCCCACAGCACATTCTTAATAAGCCAAATGGCCGCTACGGACACACCATAGGAGTAATTTCCCTTAACAATAGCTCGTCTCGTCTCTACCTTTTCGGCGGTCAATTGGAAAACGATGTATTCAATGATCTCTACTATTTCGAGTTGAACACCTTCAAATCTCCAAAGGCCTCATGGGAACTCGTCGAGCCACTCAACAACTTCAAACCACCTCCACTTACCAACCACTCGATGCTGGTCTACAAGAACAAGATCTACATCTTTGGTGGTGTCTACAATAATGAAAAAGTCTCTTCAGATCTCTGGAGCTTCGATGCTGGAGACAAAAAATGGACTCAATTGACAACCACAGGTAACATTCCTCTTCCTGTTAACGAGCATTCTGCCTGTGTCGTCAATGACAAATTATATGTCTATGGAGGTAATGATTTCTCAGGTGTCATCTATGATACTCTTTATGTCTTGGATTTACAGACTCTTGTTTGGTCCAAATTGACTGAAGTAGGAGGATTAGATGGCCCAGGACCTCGCTGTGGACACTCTATGACTTATTTGCCAAAATACAACAAGTTAGTTATAATGGGTGGTGACAAGAATGACTACGTCGTCTCTGAACCAGACAACTTCGAGACATACGAGAACTACAATGGAGAAGAGATTGGAACAATGATATACGAATTAGATATAGATATTGTCGAGTACTTCCTTTCGGAAATCGTGGATCCAGTTTCTTCGAAAGCGCCCAAAAAGGTTGCTGCATCCGCTGCTGCTGCCATTTCGAAGAGAAACGAAAACCCACAAGACTACGAAAGACATGCCAGAAGTTTCTCCGCGGGACCAGAGGATTTTAAGACTCCTCAGGCATCAGTTAGTCCAGAAAGACGTATGTCCAAGACTTATCCAGACCCGGTAGTTATCGGTGCCACCCCAATTGGGGACAAATTCGTTGAACCACCTTCTACTATTCAATCGCAATACGGTCACGACAACGATGACAGCGTCCTACCACTCGATACAAGTGGAATCAGCAGAGATTTGGGAGGTGAGAGCCGCTTCAGTCGTGCAGGAGCACCAGTGGAAGAAGACTCATACCATAATGGCCATGCGGCATTACTTGATAACTATGGTTACCAGCCAGAGGAATCGAATAATCACGGATTGCAAGGTAGTCAAAGCAGAGACTTGAACATAAATCCATACACCAATGGACAAGATCACCTGAACCAATTTGATAGTTCTCTTCCTCTCAACGACTCCGTCAACAAGAGAAATAGCGTCCTCCCAGATCCACCATCTCGTTTTTCATCATCTCAGCCAGTATCACGTAGTGCATCCAATGCTGGAAACAATAGTGCTGCACCAACCGCTACTACCTCTCAAGCAGAGGACTCGAGAGTCAAGAAGCTTGTTGCTGAGTTGACGAATGAATTGACCCAATTAAGAGCATCTACCAGATCTCAAATGCAAAATGCCACCGAGAAAATCAACCGTTTAGAACAAGAAAATAACTCTCTCAGAGCCAATAAATCTGGAGAAGTGACTGGTTTGGAGAGACAATTACAAGAAAAAAACTTGTTAATTAACGAGTTAAAGGCAACAGTCAACCCTCAGGCTTTAGCCATCAACCCAGACGGCCCAACAGATCCAAATGGCCCAGTTTCTGAGTTGAGCAAGTACAAATTAGATCGTTTGGAATTGAACAACAAGTTGATCTATTATGAAGAGGAAAACTCTAGATTGAATGAAAGAATTGCCCACTTCGAGCCTTTTATGAATAACCAAATAGGCGACTTGTCAAACTTCCAGAAGTTGATTAAGGTTCAAGAGGAGAAGATTGAGAAATTGACTCATCAAGTGAGGGACCAAGAAGGCTTAATCAAAGAGCTCAACGAGGTTAAGGCAAAGCACAACAACTTGCAGTTGGAGTTTGAAAACTACAAGACAATTCATGCCGATGATGAAATTTCCGATGCCGAGTTCAGTTCACCTCAATTAGGAGACGGCAACAATGACTCTTCGAATAGATCTATCATCAGCAACGCATCTACTATGAGAAAGAAGGACATATCATCTCACTTGGAAAGCTTGGTGAACACTTGGAACAACAGAGGTTCTGCCGTCGCATCCAGAGATTACCCATCAACTGTCTCCCTTGCTCCAGAAGATAACCCTATCATTAACAAATTGCAAAAGCAGATTGATGAGTTATTGAAAGTCGGTAAGCAAAACGAATCACATTCAACTACTCAGATTGAGAAGTTGAGAAATGACTTGAATGAAAAGCTTGTCAACTTGAAGACATTCGAAAACAACTACCGTGACGCTTTGCAATCGGTTAACAACACAAGTAAGGCCTTGAAGTTCAACCAGGAAGAGTTGAGTCGCCAGAGAGAAGCCAATGATAAATTGATCAAGGAAAACAACGAGTTGAAGTTGTACAAGAAGGCCAACAAGAGATTGAGCACCAGGACAACTCCAGTCCTCACTGATCCAAGTGGAATTCCTGAAGTAGATGAAGAGGAAGAAGAAGATGTTATCAGCACAGCACATTACAACATGAAGGTCAAGGACCTCGAAGCCGACCTCTACATCTTAAAACAAGAAAGAGACACATTAAAAGAGAACGCCACAAATCTCCAAAAACAATTATACATGGCTCAAAATGGCCATTAATATCCTTTATTTATTTCCGTTCCTGTTTAGTATTATATCATTTCTTTATATTTAATTAATGTTAATTAGAGAAACATATGTGTAGCTCCAAAGCGCCGGAATCGAGATAATGACATCCTTTGTGGTGATATTATATATAGCAACATCGATCTCGCTATATTTACACTCCTTGCATGATCTGATCGTATTTTCTGGAGGGCTGGTGTGTCGGCTCAACGCAGCTATTTGGATAACGAAAGACCTCAAGCTACGACGACAGTCTGGGAATGTTGCTCCGGGGTTTATTAATTCCTAATGGGGATTCATTGTCCATTTTATGTCCATTCTTTTTATTCGTGCTTAGGAGCGCTTTCTATGGACCTGTTTATAGCTATACACCAATTTGCGCATAACTATGCATACATTAGTACATCGCCACAGCAGTGCCGTCTCTGTAACGTCCAAAGCTCTAGTCGGAGCCGGCATGTATAAAACTCCCCACAGGTCATATTTCTATACAAATATGGACTTCCTTTCTCCCTTTCTGCGAGCCCTGACCACAGCCATCCCTTAGCCGATAATCTCATGATTCGCATCTGGGTGCAAAAAATAACGGAACCGGGTTGCAGCACTGAATGACTAAGGGGTAGTTGCCCCAGGAATCGACGAGCTGTGCATGTAAGTGGAATGGAGGAAGGGGGTATATAAGAGAGCCCGAATAATTGGAAAAAGCTCGTTTTTGGCTGGAAGCATTTTTGTATGATCAAATTATGAAAGTACGCCCAGGCTCATTACCCCACACAAAATAATAGTATTGAAAAAATCAGCTGATTATCTTCAATGATTACTACAGACCTAGAAGACAAGCTATACACTAAATTGCATCATCTACGGGCAGTAGAGGAAGAGAATAAGACCTTGTTCTTCGAGTTGGAGAAATTTCACGATTCGTTAGAGGACCAAATTATCCAGAAGGACTTCCGGATTACTGAATTGGAGAAAAAGAACGATAACCTTACTGCGAGATTGCAAAATTGCGTTTTGCAATACGAGCACCTAAAAGATGATATAGGAGCGAGTAATTCACGTATACGTAAGTACAACGAGAAGGCAGTAGAGCTTTCAATGGAAATTGAACACTTGCGAGAGAAATGTACTGTCCTTGAATGCAAAGTCAAGGACGCTAATGACGAGCTTCAAGTAGTGAACAAGATTATAGAGGCTGCGTAAGACTAATGACTATTGATTTACACGACATAATTCAAATGGATTCGATATGAGGCTAATTCAAAACTCCACTTTTAATAGTATCTACATCTTCTTAACAATCTACAGTGCATATTATAGTAAATCATACATAATTCTCGTATAACTCGTAAATTGTGCTGTATTGCGTCGCTAGACTCTCCGTGAGCTCTATGTATCATTATCCAATCCTTTCTGTCTCCTCATCTGTATCTACGGGAGATTCGTATGACAAGGTGATTAAGCGTGGGATACACTATCACTGTCCCTTTCTCCACTCACTGAGCTTGCATGTCTGCCTTCAGACAAGAGCCTATCATTGTTCAGAGAGTTATAGTTAGGAACGAAATCAATGGCAGAATATTGATCGTCATCTATATCAGCCAAAGGATTAGTTGGAGCATCAGGGTCATGGTACAAATCATCATCATTGTCAATATCAACTGCATTGTTGCTGTTGTTGTTGTTGTTGTTGTTGTTGTTGTTGTTGTTGTTGTTGGAGCTGTTATTGTTCTGTGACGTTATCGTAGCCGACGAGCTCTGATATGTGAAGAACTGGTACTGATTTTGGAGCCGTTGTCCTGTTTCTTCATTAATACTGCCATTGGCTTCACTAGAGATTCCTGTCTCTTCTCTTTCCTCTATTCTGTCTAGAATATCATTGTTTACAGGGCTCACTCCAGCCGCATCGTCATCCTCGGCACCATCTAAGGGCGGGGCTGATGGCAACAAGCTTGACTCGTGTGCTCTCATGCGTTCCTTTTCGGAAACTTCTCTATCTTGTCCAACTGTCACAGAACTTCCAAGAGCACTGCTGCTGTTTAATTCATTATAATTTGGAATTGAATTGAAATTCGTAGGAACTGGAGGATAGCCAGCTTGATTTTCAAAGTATGGAGGTGATTGGAAGGAATTCATTGCCGTGGTCTCTGGGATCGCATTGATGTACGACGGTTGACTTGGGATAGACAGTGAAGCCTGTGGTAGAATAGCTGGCGGAAGTGGAGGTGGAGGTGGGTGCAGTTGATCTCCAACAGGGTGAGGAGATGGGCTTGAAGGGTAAATTCCGTTGTTAGGTGAACTATTCGAAACCAGCGAAGAAGATCTCCTAGATAACGAAGGTTGATCGGTAATGCTCATGTCGTTAATTGCTCCATTTACATTCATATCACTACCCGTTTCGGCGCTCAGTCTATGAGTACCTATCACGACTTCAGTTGTAAGTTGAAGAAACTTTTTCAGTCTCTTGAACTTGTCTGTATTAATAAAGCCGGAGCGTTCCTTGTGGTGTTGAGAAGACAAGCTTGGGTTATTAAAATTGAAGTTGAATTTGAACCCAGAGTCGATGGAAGCCGTTGAGCCATTGTTAGGTCCATTAAATGAGGTAACATCATGGACAATTGAAGGATCATCAACAACCTTTGTCTGTGGGTGATGCTCTGGTACAGCATCGTTATCTAATGCAAGTGATTTACCCGACAAGTTGACAAGCACCTCAATGAAATATTGAAATGACACCAATGGGCATCCTACGATTGTAGGAAATGCATCAGCTGGAACTCTGAGACTGGTGTTAATTTCTGATTGAAAGGTAACAGGATCTACATATAGCGGAATCACCAGTTGCTGTAAATCCTTGCGGAATGACTCAAAGAAGCTTTCGGCACCATTGTCTAATCTACAAACCCTTACGAGCGTTATTATAATTCCATTCAAATCCTGAATCTTCTTGAGATGGTTGATGGAAAGCTTTATCGGAATTAACTCACCACGAAGGTAGCCCCGTTGAGGGATTTCGAGTGATATCTTAATAGTTTCTGGTTTCTGATAATTGGCCTTCTCTATGCTGGGTGATGCTGAGTTAGTGTTTGTGTTGGAGTTTGTGCTGGCACTAAAAGTAATAGTATTGTTATTATTGTTGTTGGTATTAGTACTTCCATTCAGGAGATGTGCACCGTTGCTGTTGTTCCCAGTGTTTACTAATGTAGTTCCTGTAGACTCATTATTCTCCAGGTTGTTCGATGAAATTGTACTATATGTGTTCATAGTGTTAATTGTATTAATCGTTGAGGTAGATGACTGAGTCCTTGAAAGTTTCTTTGCGTTCTGTCCTCGTGGGTCTTTTAGAATGAGTCTCTTGGGTTTTGGGGCTGGAAGCGCCGTCACATCTATGGGGTTTACTAGATTGATGAGCTTCTCTGAGGTGTATGTTGGGTTGTGTAGAATTTTCAAGCCTTTAGTTTTTGCAAATATTGAACTGCTACTACTTGGAGAATACGTCTCTGATGGTGAAGAATTAGGGGTAGAAGGCGTTGTTGGAGAGTTACCATTCTGGGGCATCTGAGACAGGTGACTATTCAGCAGTGATTGCGTTGGTGGCGGAGATTGAAGTTGGTTCTGTGATGCAATATTGGTTGTTGTGTATGAGCTCGAGTTTCCGATGGAAGCTCTTAGTATATAGTTGATAGACCCTTTACCGAAGTCTATGGACGTAAATACTCTCTTGTTTGGTAGTTTGACTATGAAAGGGAACACATGCTCACCCTTGTAAAGACCGTTGGCCAATTCTCCACTCTCATCTTGGGGACTCAAGCTGTCACCATATATCTTGATGGTATGGTCGAACAAGGTATGCTTTATTGGTCTCAACTTGGAATGTGACAGAGCGTTGATTTTCACATACCCTATCAACGACAATGTTATTACGATATTGGCTACATTTTTCTTCAGGATGAAGATAATTTGCCCTGGAACTTCGTCGCCTGGGAGCCAAGTCTTGTGTGGCTTATCTAATTGGATATAGAACTCAGCAACCGAGTTGAAGTCGATACGAAAGTTTGACGAGATAGTCCCTATTGACGACTGGTTGTTATTGCTAGTTGATGTGCTATCTCCAGAGGAGTTGTTCAGTAGGAACTTCGGCGTGGGTATTATCTTCGATACCGCACGTCTCATTGGTTCGTTCGATGTGGAGTGAATAAGAATTTGGACAAGTGCTTTGCTGTTGATATGGATATATGGGGTTGTCTATGTGGCCCAACAAGGATAACGAGAAACTGTGATGAAGCCAGGAACAGCGTCAACGATGGCGATTGTGATATCAACGAGAAATGTCTAGTCAGTGCTGGACATATGTTCTACCGCGGCGAAAACTGATGCTAAGGAGTGTTTTGGTGGAAGTCTTTGCCTGTGAACGAATGATGGAATTGGTCCTATGTGACTGGTAATGAACACAGACGGCGGCTTAGATCAAGCTACAGCGGGATCGGGACTAACGGCAGCAACAGGGAGTCACGGCGGTTGGAGTGCTGAGCAGGAAACCACTGTGAATTGACGACGGTAGGAGTTGTGTGGTGAGACTTCGTAAGAAAGAACGAATGGTGACAATGAAATCTGGTGTAAACTTATTAGTTTTCTCACCTACGGTTTCGTGCCAGAAAATGCAGTTACGGGGCGGTGAAATGTGGTGGGGGAGGAGAGCGCGAGAACAGGAAGAATTAGGGAGAAGTAGCGACGATCGCAACGAAAGGTGTGAGCGTGTGTGGGAAATTGAGAGAGGCGGACGTGAAATAGTGAGAGTGAGAGTTGGAGAGCGTGAGCGGGTGAGATACAGTGGATGAGATAGGGAGAGGCAGTGATATGGTAAGTAATGGGGTGTTATAGAAGGTATTTTTTGCCATTGGCGTGGGTGACTACATTAAGTATATTAAGTACGATTTAGAGTTCTATTGTTTTCAGTCTAATTTTCCTGTCTAATTGATATGTTAGTTTGTAGGTTAGTTGGTGCAATAATTCTATTGTCAGTTCATTTAGGGACAAAAAATGGATCCCTAATGACATATTCCAGTGGTGTGAGAGGCATAAAATAGCGAGATAGCGCACAGCGAACTGTGGTTTAGGAAGTAGGCGGTGTAGCGTACCAATAAGAAATTGGGTTCGATGTCACCATTTGACGCTTTGACGATTGTCCAACAGCAAAAAGTGACCGTGCCATCTTGTGCCGTAGCCCACAATGACACCCCGAATTCCGTACACTTATACGGGTGCACGTTTGACACCTTCATTATCATTGAACGTCTCCATATGTGGCTGCTATTGTTTCATTGTTCCCGGCAAACGTATCTGTGCGCATCAGTAAGTTTGGGTCCGTGGCGTAATTATCAGACCGACTATATAGGCTATAACTTATAACGGGCTGTACAACCAAGACTTTCAATAGCATAATGCCGAAATAATGTGTCTACGATGAATCTCTCGGCGTCACAGCCCAGTTATGGGGCATTACATGGGCGACTAAAAGAATCTAATGTTTAAAGTCGGATTCTAGAAGTTTGTGACTTTCGCTACCTACTTTGTACCCTAACCACAGTCCCCTAGATGACCGTTTTTTCTCATTTCTTACTTTTTTACCTGGGAATACCTTATTACCTGGTTTTAGTTACGGTTGGTTGTTGCCTCCACGGGATGCTAGAGGCTTTGCTAATTGTCCAGGCAATTACTCCTCACCATGAAGGCTCAGGTCACCTATGGACCAATAGAAAACCGCCATGAAACAGGGCTTTTCTTGCTTCATTGAATGTGAACCACTAAGCCCGGCAATACTTGATGTCATTGGCTGGGGGGTACTGCGACACGATACCATCGAACCAAAAACTGTAAATTGTAGCCCGTGACTTGTGACTGTTGTGTTATGAGACGTTGGTCCAATAGTCCCCGGACCAAGCTGTCAACTGCAACGTTCCATACATTTACATCACCATTCACAATCAGGGAGAGTGCCGAGACTTATCGTCTCGTCGCTAAATCTAACCCTATTTTGATTACGACGGTTAGGCCGATAGGTCGCACCGGCAAACCTTAACTACAGCACAGCACTGTTAGCCACAGGATAGTGGATACCGTAGCACTAAATCTGTGCTTAGCGAGAAACACTCGGTCTTTCCTCACCTTGTTTGGCCCACAAATGCCACTTTGTCGCCAGAATAGTTGGGAATCTGGGCATGATTAACGCCTGGTGGCCATTGTGTCCATTATTTGTATTGTCTCGTGAGGATAATGCCTATCAGCAGGGTAAGAGTCTGTGGAAATGCTTCTTGCCCCGACGGTCTCGTCCGGAGTCCAGGTCACGGAATGAAGACGCTTCGGGACGTTTGCATCCATGTCGTGTATTGCTACCGGTAAAATCGGTGATCCTAACACTGAGTTCCGTATCTGAATCTGAAAATTAGATATTGTCAGTGCTTAGGGTCTTCTCATGGAGCTGTCCGAAGCCATACGTCTGCTGCAGAATATTATCTCGTAGACGTGCAGGAGGTCCTCATTCCCCGCCGCAATATTTTGTACACTGACAGCAGTGCACCGCTGTTAGCCGTCGTTCGGTACTGCAATTCGGACTCGGATTCGGGTTTCGGCCGCGCTGCAAATGCTGCGAGGGCCATTCTGCTTAAACGAACATCGCACCAGTGTTGCTAAAGACCACTTAATCAGGGCCTGAAATGGAAGCTTTTTCTAATTGTAGCTCCCGCGGTGAT
This sequence comes from Scheffersomyces insectosa, assembly GCA_030572575.1. Lineage (NCBI taxonomy): Eukaryota > Fungi > Ascomycota > Pichiomycetes > Serinales > Debaryomycetaceae > Scheffersomyces > Scheffersomyces insectosa. The sequence continues at coordinate 77,465 of JAJMAO010000041.1, forward strand.
TATGAAGAGATGAACAGAACCATTTAAGGTTACTAAACTTTAAAATTGTAATGTGACACTTGGAGCGAGATTGTCACCCTGCGGCCCTCTTACAAAACCTTACTGCTAACTATGGTGGAGAAACGTGAGCCGCAGTTGCCAAAACGGTTGCAACATTAATGGTTGCGAAGAAATTCGATTGCTGCAATACTGGCGTGTTATTTTTGATGGTGCAAGATGGGCTCCTCCAGCATTTTCACTTGTCTACAATCTACAAGTAATGTATACTTCTTTACATCCATTTGGAAGTGGGTTGTGACGTATGAGATTATTCACCAGCAATAATACACACAGAAGTGTGAGCTCATTCCCAGAGTAATCAACTAGTATAAGCACTCCAAATAGCGGTGTTTCTCGTCTCTCACTTCACTTTCACCAATAGAAGTGTCTTCCCCATAGTGCTTTTCAAATTCTGCAATCCCTACAATATCTACACTTATTTCCGAAATGAGTCGATGTATATATATGGTACAAGCTAGCTCTCTATGACGATTCAACTATGATATAAACTGGCAATTAAATGAAAAGAAAAGATTTTGGGTCAAAATGAATGCAAAAAGAGTATGGAGTCTTAGCCCCTACTCTACCTAATCAAAAGTCTTCTTGGTACCTTTGAACTCGGCGGTCTTTGGTGGTCCTCTTGGGGTTGGGGTGGAAGATCTCTCTCTACCACCGAATCCACCTCTGTCACCACCGAAACCGCCTCTTCCACCGAAACCACCTCTTCCGCCTCTGTCACCTCCGAAGCCACCTCTTCCACCGAAGCCGCCTCTACCACCACCTTGTTGTGGTTCTCTTGGAGTGGAGTAGTCCAATCTGCATGCACGTCCCTCAAGGTATTCACCGTTCAATGCTTCGTAGGCAGCCTTGGCCTCGTCAATAGACGAGAACTGCACATATCCGAAACCCTTTGGTTGTTGAGTGTCTGGGTGAGTTGGGATTCTACAGGAGATGACGGTACCGTATTCACCGAAGGTGTTAAACAAGTTGTCTCTCTCGGCGTTGAAAGACAAGTTACCGACGAAAAGAGTGTCAGATGGCTCAGATGGAGTGTCACCGTATTGCTTGGCTCTGTCGTTGCTCTTAGCGTTGGTGGCATGTGGCTTACCGGTGGACAAGTCCAAGTTGATTGGTCTACCATCGATTTCCTTACCTTGGTACTCTTGGAGAGCCTTCTCAGCAGCGGACTTGCTGTCGAAGTCAACGTAACCGTAACCTCTGGACTTACCAGTGGCTCTTTCCATTATAACTCTAGCAGAGACAACACCTCCCAAAGGTTCAAATTCTCTGAGCAACCAGTCGTCGTCAATGTTCCAGGATAATCTACCAACGAACAAAGTGGCTGGTTCTTCATTGGTCTTGGCTTTCTTGGTCTCTGGTTCCTCGGTGGATTCCTCTTCGTCAGAAGAAGCCTTACGCTTGAGGTCTTCCTTCTTCTCTTCCTCTTCTTCATCAGAAGAGTCGGAGTCGGAATCAGAAGATGAATCAGAATCAGATGAAGAGGATGAAGAGGATGAGGAGTCGGAATCGGATGAGGAGTCAGAGTCGGAGGACTCGTCCTTCTTGACAACCTTCTTCTCGGTCTTCTTCTCGACCTTCTTTTCTTCCTTCTTCTCTTCCTCCTCGGACTCAGAGTCGGAGTCGGATGAAGAATCGCTAGAAGATTCTTCACTAGAAGAGTCGGATGAAGAGTCAGAGTCGGAGGACTCTTCCTTCTTCACAACCTTCTTCTCGGCCTTCTTGGAAGCCTTGACTACCTTGGCCTTTGGCTTCTCTTCTTCCTTTTCTTCTTCAGATTCGGATTCGGATTCAGAAGAAGAAGACTCAGAGGATTCTTCTTCAGAGGAAGAAGAAGAGGACTCCTCATCGGAAGAAGACTCAGATTCAGAGGAAGACTCTTCCTTCTTGACCTCCTTTACCTTCTTGGACTTAACTTCTTTCTTAGCAGCCTTTGGTGCTGACTTGGATGATTTGGCCATTGTGTCTTCTGTGGTATATGTACTGTAATAGCGAAACTTCTACTGCAAGAAAACCGTCTACCTGTAACTATATGTACTAAAATTTATTTCTACCCCATCTCAAAAAAATTTGGTAATGAAAAGTGAAAAGTGAAAAATTGAAAAATTTCCTGCCTAAAAAAAGAAATTTTGGGACATCTCATCTCGTGACATTTGGTAGGTGCTGTGGAGGTATGGTGGAGATGTATCGTAGATAGCGTGCAGTTGAAGGGAGAAAGGATGGTAGGGGGATCTGTTTTGTTTGGCGGAGATGGGAGCGAGTTGCGGAAGCGAATTCAAAACAGGCTTTTATGGCATTTGGGGCAGTTCTATGGGTGCTGTATTGGTATATCCCGGTTCCTGGTGGGGGAAACGAGCAGTGGTACTTCACATAGTTGATTGCTGCGGATGAAGGTTGATAAGCGGTACACAGCAAATGGGTGCTGGTTAGTGATCAGCGTTGAGGGTGTCAAATGGGTGCGAATAGTGAGTTCAGCGGTGGCTTGGTCTGTGTGAAAGTGAAGAGCATTTCGGTTACAATATGCTCTTGAATTGGACGTCGTGCCTGGTAGAAAGACGGATATACGTAATATAGTTCTCTTGGTAAGTATAATTTGCTTCATAATTGAAAGAAAGAAGATATGTCAATAGTAACTCCTCGTTGCAATTGTTTCAGTGGTTAAACTGGTAATTGTCTTTGCCTTTCTTGTTTTTCTCACTTTCTCCTACTTGTAAGGTTATCAATTTAGAATAGATTTTGCGGCAATTTTCAAGCTCTCAGAAATATATTTGCAACTACAATAAAGCCCCATTTTTTATTTGTATTCACCATTCCAATGTTAACACCCACTCCTATGACCAGAAAACTACTTTTCTACAAACAGATGTTATTGCACATTGAACAGTCTCTATTTTAGAGAGTCAATCCCTCATTCCCTCGTTATAGCAACCACACTCCCACACACATGCCCTACAAAGATAATACTCTAACAAACACCATGCGAATCTACCACCATTCTTGTAAGATATTCAAGAAAATTCCACCTTGTCAATATAAGTACCCATTTTGCAACCACATCTTTCACCCATTCATATCCTCCTCCACCCTGTCCTCTTCGCCCATCACACCATTGCTTATCAATGTCTAGTCATTGTCTGGGTAGGCTGAAAGTGGGGAAGCGCATCACGTGCGCATCTTCCCCGATTATCTCGTCCTAAAGCGGACCTATACCGGCCCCACATACCGGAAGTGGAAATTTTTCACTATAGTGTTCGATCTACGTGGAACAACTATAGGTTTGTTCCCCACCTGGATTAAGGTTCGAGCTGGTGATTCTTGTTTGAGTCATATTCTTGTTCTTTCAGCATTTTTCAAGGTGACGAGAGATATACATCCATCATAGACACTGTTGGTGAACTACTTAGACTCTTCACCTATAGCCACTACCTGTCATCTTTATCAATCTTCACTTTCGCTTGATCATTGAAAAGCGTGTTTTTATTGCAACCACTGATCTTCTACACGAGGTGAAAAATCAGTTCCAAATAGCACCGTTTGAACAACAACTTCGCGTAGCCATAAGTCCTCAGCTTCATTATGTTCAAGCAAACTTTAAGACTTCTCCAGAAGTCAGTCAAGTCCTCTTCTGGAAGAGTGGCTAGCGTGACTCCAGCTTACAAGAACATGTTAAGAGACCCTTCTACGAAGTACGCTGCTTTCAAAGGGGTTTCTCTTCCAGACAGAACATGGCCGAGCAAATCCATAACAAAGGCTCCAAGATGGTTATCCACGGATTTGAGAGATGGTAACCAAGCCTTACCAGACCCTATGTCTGTGGAGGAGAAGAAAGAATACTTCCACAAGTTGATTGAGATCGGTTTCAAGGAAATCGAAGTTTCGTTCCCATCTGCTTCTCAAACCGACTTCGATTTTACCAGATATGCTGTGGAAAATGCCCCAGAAGACGTCTCTATTCAAGTTTTGACCCAATCCAGAGAACCATTGGTTAGGAGAACCGTGGAGTCCGTGAAGGGTGCCAAAAAAGCCACCATCCATACATATTTAGCTACTTCTGATGTGTTCCGTGATGTTGTTTTCAACATGACTCAAGAAGATGCCGTTGCCAAGGCTATTGAAACTACCAAGTTAGTCAAGTCCTTGACTAAAGACGACCCAGAAATGCAAGAGACCGAATGGACTTTGGAATTCTCTCCAGAATGTTTCTCCGATACTCCAACTGAATTTGCCGTAGAGATCTGTGAAGCAGTCAAGAACGTCTGGGAACCAACTGTCGAGAACCCAATTATCTTCAACTTACCAGCTACCGTCGAAGTTGCTTCTCCTAATGTCTACGCTGACCAAATTGAATACTTCTGTAAGCACATCACTGAACGTGAGAAGGTCTGTGTTTCTCTCCATGCCCACAATGATCGTGGTTGTGGTGTCGCTGCTAGTGAATTGGGATTGTTAGCCGGTGGAGACAGAGTCGAGGGATGTTTATTCGGAAACGGTGAAAGAACTGGTAACGTCGACTTGATCACTGTCGCTCTTAACATGTACACCGACGGTATTTCTCCTGAATTGGACTTCTCCGAAATCGAACAGCTTATCGATGTCAGTGAGAGATGCAACAAGATCCAAGTCCATCCAAGAGCTCCATACTCCGGTTCCTTGGTTGTTTGCGCTTTCAGTGGTTCCCATCAAGATGCCATCAAGAAGGGCTTCTCCAAGGCCGAAGAAAGAGCTGCTAAGGGTGACACCAAGTGGGCTATTCCATACTTGCCATTAGACCCGCAAGATATTGGTAGATCATACGAAGCTGTCATTAGAGTCAACTCTCAATCTGGTAAGGGAGGTGCTGCATGGGTTATTTTGAGATCCTTGGGCTTAGACTTACCAAGACAATTACAGGTTTCTTTCTCAAGCATTGTCCAACAGCAGGCTGACTCCTTGGGCAGAGAATTGAAGGTAGAAGAAATTAACGAGTTGTTCAAGAAGGAATACTGCTCTACTTCCTCTGTTTCCTTAAGAGATTTCGAAATCACCAAGAGAAAGGACGCTTCCGAGAATAACGATCGTGAAATCTTCGCCGTAATTCAGCATGGTTACCAGAGAGCAAACATTAGGGGTCACGGTAATGGTCCAATTTCTGCTTTCATCGATGCCATCAACAACAAGTTCGGTGTTACATTTGAAGTTTTGAACTATAGTGAACACAGTGTTGGACAGGGTACACACACCAAAGCAGCCACCTACGTTGAGTTGAGTTACGTCAATTCCAACAACGAAGTGGTCAAGAAGTGGGGATGCGGTATCAACACCGATGTTTCTCAAGCATCTATGGAAGCCATTCTTTCCGTGCTCAACTCATTGGTTGACTCTAAGGAAATCAGCATTTAATCAAATTAGTTAGGATAACCAGAGTAAAATTAAAAGAAAAGACCCATAGGGTCAGAAGTTAATAAAAGTTGCTTGTTTTTGTACTTACGCTCTTGTAGGTGGAGTTGAAGTGAATCATTTGTTGTAGTAGTTAACAAGAACTGAGTAATGGACGATACATGATAAGGAAATGGACTTCCATCTGGAAATATCTGCACATACTCATGTGACTACTTAGTTTGCCTCTTAACGACTCTATATTTCTACCTCCATTGCATACACTGCCACGAATATGTCACCTTCACCACCACCACCATCTACCATACCACTTAAATATGACAAATGGCTGCAAATTCAGGGCTTCTGCCCTCTTCAGCACGTGCCATACAACACATATCACGTGCAACTCACCATCCCCTCCTACTTTGGACTCTCTCCCTTCCTCACTCCCCCATGCACGCAATTTTTCACCAGCAGCCCCATCTCGCAGCGCGCCTCACGTGACACACAGGCTCCATTTTCCACACCGCTAACTAACGGTTCTCTCTCTCATTTTCGTTAGCGATACCATCTACTACATTGAGTTAGTAGTGGGAAAATTTTTTTTGCTTTGGAGTAAGTATATTGAAATTTTCTTTTTCTAGATTCTTTCTTCTCGTAGTAGTAGTTCTTCAAAGGAAACAATATACATAAGATGTCTACCTTCGAACCAGTTGTTGTTATTGATGGTAAGGGCCACTTGTTGGGTCGTTTAGCCTCCATTGTTGCCAAGCAGTTGTTGAACGGCCAGAAGCTCGTCATTGTCAGAGCCGAAGCCTTGAACATCAGTGGTGAATTCTTCAGAAATAAACTTAAGTACCACGACTACTTGAGAAAGGCCACCAGATTCAACAAGACCCACGGTCCTTTCCACTTCAGAGCCCCATCCAGAATTTTCTATAAAGCCGTCAGAGGTATGATTCCTCACAAGACTGCCAGAGGTAAGGCTGCCTTAGAGAGACTTAAGGTCTTCGAGGGTGTCCCACCACCATACGACAAGAAGAAGAGAGTTGTTGTCCCACAAGCTTTAAGAGTCTTGAGATTGAAGCCAGGTAGAAAGTACACCACTGTCGGTAAGTTGTCTTCTGCTGTCGGCTGGAAGTACGAATCCGTTGTTGACAAGTTGGAGGAGAAGAGAAAATTACAAGCCGCCGAATACTACGCTAAGAAGAAGGCTTTGACCAAGAAGATCAACGCTGCTAAGGCCACCACCGCCGAGTCTGAGGTTGCTCAACAATTAGCTACCTTCGGTTACTAAGTAGGGGGTATCTTGTGTATTAGTCTTTACCAACGCCAAATATAAAATGAAAAATTTAGGATAACTGAGGAGCATCCATAAAACTTCCATTGTTCTTTACTTTTCGAACCTTTTTCTTATTAATATCAATACAAGCAAATAAAAAATGGTTCTGTAGATTGTGGGCATGTAGAACTGAATATAAGACGATTTAGTGGAGACTAACGTGATACATAGTAGTATATTGTAGTGAAGGGTATACATCCAAGAAGAAATCAGGTCACATGACTTTTCGCAGCGCTACCACGCATTAATATGGGGCCCTCTATATTCTGTAAAGTATTGGAGAGGTGATGTAGATTGTTTAACTAGGCTGGTATAGAGGTTCGTGTCTAGTAAACTGCCTAATTGTCTTTTGGATTGTTTAAACTGATCCCTAGAGTTTCAAACTCCTTTGCGGTTTTTGTTTCACTCTTTTCTCTACTGACTACATCCATTTTTTCAAGTGCCTTTCATTCTAATTTACATAAATGTCATAATGTACATACTTCAAACTATATTTTAACTATTTTAAACCCTCCCTTTCGAACTCTATATTTTATGCGATTTTCTTCCGGCACGAGATCAGAAATTACTCTTGGTTTACGTCCAAGTGCTTGACATTGGCTCCGTGCTTCTCCTTACCGTTTCTCTTAACTCTGCTCCACAACGAGTTGACATCGTTGAAACAGAACCACCAGATCACTCCACACCACGAGTTGACTTGTGGCAAGGGGTCGTAGAACTCATGTGCAATTCTTCTGAGCTCCGGCAACTTAGTCCAAGCGATATATGGGAAATCATGGTGCTCATTGTGGTAACCTACATTCCAAGTCAAGAGGTTCAACGAGCCGTAGTACGAATAGGTCTCTGCTGGAAGCAATTCCTTACTTATGTTCGTACCGTTTTCAATCTTTCCTCTAGGTTTGTTATTATCATTTAACACATAATGCTCAGCAATAAAGTGTCCAGCACAAGGATGCAAAGATCCGGCCAAAAACGAACTCATGATGAAGTATGCAAATGAATGCCATCCCCAATAATGGACCATGATACTATCTACACCAATTTGGAAAATGATGTTAAGCAAGTGGATGTAGGTGAACTTAATCTGGGTAATGAACATGGGCCTAAGGGCGTAGAAGAAGATCTGGAAAATGGCGAAGAACACCTTTCCCAAAACGTTGGAGAGAAAGAAACCCTCGTACTTTGTAGGCAAGTCGGTATCGAGATATCTGTCTCCCATGAACTTGTGGTGTAATTGATGGTAAGGTTGGAACGAAGCCGAATATGGAACTCCAATGGGCATGTTCGTAAAGATAGCAAAGAGCTTGTTGTGAATAGGTTTCTTGAAAAGCAAATTGTGGGACAATTCGTGAATAGCCAAGAATACTGCCTGGTTAGAAGTAGCACCAATGACATAGGCCAAAGCTATGAATTTCCAGCTCAAAATTGGTGTTTCTCTTAAGTAGTAGGCAACAGCGAACTGAAGCAACACCACAGCCAAGACATACCACTTGGTCTTTGTTTCGTAACCGGTGAGCTTAGCTACTTCCGGATGCTTTGCGAGAATCTGCTTTCTGCGAAGAACATGAGGTTCTGACTCCTTTGTCCAATAGAACTCATTCAAGATATCGATAGACGAGTCTGCTGGTGGAGTAACGAATGTATACGTCTCGCTTGAAGACCTGTGTTTGATTGCAGCATCCATTTTGATGGTATAAGTGGGTTTCTAACTATAAAGAGTGATTTTCCAGATCGATATGGAAATATGACACGACAAGATGACTGAACCGGTGTATGTAAACCGGATTTTACGAAGTCAAATGGATGAAATTCTGCAGGCAATTCGAGTAACTTGACCTTGACTCGCTGCGAGACTCTCTGGACCTAGAACTGTCAGCGACGGAGAGAAGATTGGTGCAAAGACGTGAAAGTGACTATCAACGAATCAATCGGAAGGGGACGATTCCAGTCACTGAAAACGAGTGAAATTTCGTGCTTTCACGTGCAAAAAGAGCGATCCCACGAGTCCGACGTGTGCCAGTAACCCAAAATTGAAGCTTTGGTAGACTTTGTACCGAAAGCACTGCTTTAATATAAAACACACAAGAAGAGTATCATTAAAATCACACCACAACCAAACAATCTCCTAACTTCCCTTAACTATGTAGACCAACCGTGCAAGCAAGATTCTCCGATTCGTAAAGCCGACAATTTTTTTTCCGACAGACACGAGGAAGCGAGGGGAGGGGTATGCAGGAGCTTTGTAATGGCAGCCATAGCCTGGATTGTGGTGTGAGTCTTCTTTTGTTGCCCAGGTGTAGTGAACCGAAAGAACTCCACAACGCCAGAAATCGTAACACCAGAACTCCTTAATATCATAACACCATTGTAGACACTACAGCCTGCTACTTCTACAGCTTGGCCCTTCTTGAACTGAAAACAATTACATACGCCATTACGAGAAAAGAGTCAAACACTTGAGGAACTTCGGGATCTACGATTTTGCAGCGATCTGCAGACACAACGGGTCCGATCCAGAAATATACCCGAATAGGAAATGCATCATATGGTAGCGCCGTGAAAATGGCTGCAATTACAGAAAAGAAAAGTGACATTGTGGTTATATATGCTAATGGCCCATGTTTAGCTGGCTGGTATGAATACATTCTTACCATGTGGTGATCCATTGCTCTGCTAAAATGGAGTGCATAATGCTACCACTTAGTACAAATAGCTACGAATTTAACTTTGCTATGTAAAATTCTACAGAGAAACATTAATTGGAGGCTATACATTTGCAACTATGCTTAATGTGCTACCTACACTATTGGAACTATGAATTAGGAGCATTCTGCTGCTGATGGTGATGCTGCTGTTGCAGAGGTGGAGGAGGAGGAGGTGGTGGTGGTGGTGGATATCCATAATACTGCTGGGGCTGGTAGTACTGTGCAAAATGTTGAGGGTAAGAAGGAGGCTGTGGCTGCGAAATCGCCTGGAACTGAGCAGCATACCCAGGCACCACTCCCTGTTGCACTGGCACTGGTGGGTAATATTGGTTAGGGTATGGAACATGATTTGGGGCATATACCCCTCCATTGTATCCAATATTAGCAGGCTGTGTCTGATATCCCATCATTCCTCCAGCGGTGTAGGTGGCGTTATATCCCTGTGCTAAAGCCTCGGGGTTTGATACAAATGGAGGCAATGTGCTGCCTGCATTCGTCAATTGTATTTGAGCAGTTTCCTTGGAAGCAGAACGCTCTTTGGTGTATCTGGCAACAGATTCGCCGTTTGGACCGTTTGGACCGTTTGGACCCTGTAACAAAGGGATTTTGAATTGCTCAGCATTCTGCTGTTGCGGCGAATCTGTCTTATTACTCCAGATGTTTGTAAGGGGGTTGTTTTGGTTGCCTGACCCAAATCCACTGCTAGATGGCTGAGTTGGTGTATTGAGGTCAGATTTCGAAGCATTGTCTACTAAACTCGATGCCTCCTCGTCATTGTCGGGCTGAGGCGACGGCATCGCTTCATCCTCTACTGGCTTCATGACCTTCTTCAATTGACTTGTGTGACTGAAGATGACTGACTCAATATCTGCCAATGACACCGGAATTTCAATTTGAGGGGTTGGTTTCGCTTCATCAATGACCTCTGTTTCCAGACCGTGTCTCAGCTCCTTCTTGATATCATTCCTACTGGAAGTCTTTTCAGCCGCTTTCGCAGGGGCCTCCCTTAATATATCCGACATTAATTTCTGATCTGACTTCTTTTTCCCACTATTTGTTGGGCCAAGAATAGCAGCCCTTTCAGAAATAGCAGAGCGGCCCTCAGGAATGTGCACCTTCGCGGTGTTCTTTGCCTTGGGCTTGTTCTGAATCTTATTACTACGACTCTCAGTTCTCTTCTCTGGGTCAATCACATAGGCCAAATCCACAAAATCAAATTGAATCCCAGCAGACGAATCTTGTAATAATTTCTGGACTAACCAAACAATGGCTTTTATTCTAGAGAATACTTCATATTCTTTGACTTCTTTGTTGACAACCTCTTCCAACGATCCATCACTTCCACTATCGGCTTGAAGTTTGGAGATCACATCATTGGATAAAAATGAAGGGATACCATCTTTGTTGTAGCAGTTCGAGTAGTCCCCATGTAAAGGGTTGACGTTGCCTGCCGTGAACAAGTGGTCATCCTTGAAATCCTTGAATTGGTATTTGATCACTTCAAAGTCTTTGAACATCAAATCCTCTAAAAAGAAATACGATCTCACAGGACGAGAACCTATTTTCAAGAGATATACCAACTGGAGTGCTTTGGTGTCCTCTGAAGTTGCGGACAAATCCATCTCTTTAACGTAAGTCCAAATGGTATTGATAACTCTTGATAAGTCTTTCATTGTACCTGTTCTTGCAGAAAATGATCTATAAACGGACTTGTTCTCTTTGATCCAATTCAAAACTAGTCTCATGCAAACCAAAACATTGGTTATATTGAATTCTGATAACTTGAGTTTAGCGATATTATTGAATAACCTTTCCACATATCGAAATGTGAATTTACTGAAGGCAGTCAAGTCTTCTCCCCTCCTAGGGTCATATGAATTCGCCTTGGCAGTTTTCTCAATCAAGGCGTAAAAGGAAAAGATGAATGTGAGCTGTTTAAGGACAAATGAATAATTCTCACTGTCTACCAGGACAATAAGCTTTTCGAACGAGTCAGTTAAGCCCTTATACAAATCACTCTCAAGCTTGAAATATGTAATATTCTTCACAATGGTGGCACCTTTTTTGTACACCTCTGGCATATATGTGTAACCAATTAAACAAGCAAGTGCCGTGTTCAAGTCGTCTTCCAAGGTATGCTGGCCTTTTGATGACTGTTTCTCAGCAAGTGTAGCGAAGTCAATTTCGTACAACCTGGTTAAAAACCACTTTTTAGCTAGTACTGAGTGTAAATTACTATTTCCCAAACGAAAGTCAGTATGCCTTGTTAATTGTGACCGTAGGAACCAGATGCAAGCTTCGAATTTGTCATCGATTAAGTTGTTGATCATACCTAAATGATTATAGGGTGGGCTCAAACCAGGTATTAATGCAATACAGAACTTGTAGAGCTGTTCTGATTTCTCATAAGTTGGACTGAGCAAGGCGTACTTCTCCTTGCTGCTAAGACTACGATGTTTGAAGAAGTCCTTGTTGGATACGCAAGGTGCAATATAGGTATTTTCCAAGAATGCTCTGTGACGGGAAATATCTCCCAATGCTAATAAACAACGATGGCACAAGAAGACGATATTCAGTTGGAAAGTAACATCATCGATTTCCAAAGGAATTGAGCTTTCTTCAAATTTGAAGTGGTCAAGGAACTTTTTTGGGAATAGACTGTTCTTATAGTGCGTGGAGAAATATTTCAAAAGACTCAGATAATACTGAAATATCTGCTTATGAAACTTAATATAGCTCTCACTAAGTTTCCTTAACTCAACGGGTTTGGTCTTAAACTGGTTCGGTTTTCCCAGAGCTACAGCTTGCTTGAAGTCCTCGCAAACTTCACTGAAGAAGTTGGCATGTAATCTTTGAAAGAACTTAATCATAGGGTAATGAAATTCGGACCATATCAAGTCTAGGTACTTAATAGTTTGGAACTCGGTTTCCAATTGGTTATTAGGGATTTCTGCGTTCGACAGTTCGGAGTTCATAGTGGTGTAGTACTCTGATAAGTCTGTCACAATCCAGGTATGGAACTTGGACTGCAACACAGTGTTGAACCCGAGCAACAATGAGTTGTCGACAAACTTCTTATTTATGAATTCATTGAGCTGAGACTTGTAGAGCTTGATTTCCTCGGTTGGGATGGCCATACTAGGGTATTGCTGGAGTTATAATTGATGTTGCTATAAAGTGGATCTCGGTTGTTGGAGTGAGAGAGGTAGCTATTGGTTGTAGCCTGTAGCTTCGGATCTTTTGGGTGAAACTGGATATAGAATGATTAGATGAGATTATGCAGACATATAATTCGGACGCTATAGCATTCTAAAGTTCTTGCGACGTTCATAAATTTGACAGTATGGAGAACTGACGACTTCGGAGTCGGATCAGTCAACAGATTCAAAGGACAGCTACAAGGCGTGAAAGCTGAGGTTTTCGGCTCAGGACAAGGAGAAAATTGCAGAAATGATTTGGGAGTAAATCGACGCTTTCTGCCAGTTCGAATTCTGGATTTTGGGTGTTTCTTCTTAGAAAAGCCTCGACTGAATTGCAACTAACAGCTGAACAAGGAATATTTCACATCAACTTTTCACTAACCGCTTGGCATATTTCACAGCATAATAAAATTTTCCTAGTGCGAGTAGGTCACGTGGATTTGACGAAGTAGGTTACTAGTGTAGAGAGTGGAGAAGTAGGAGGAGGGAGATTATAGGTTTGGTAGAGAGAAAAGGGTAAGGAAGAAGTTTAGGCTGTTAGGTTGTTAGATGAAAAACTGGCTGTATTTGCTGATAGTTTGTTTTCCTTCATGATGTTAGGTTTTGGGGGAAAACGCAGTAGAAAGAGACTCCATAAACACTCTCAGCAACACCAGAAAAAGAGACCATGAAAATTGCAGCAATTGAGTGTGTTGCGGTGATTGGAATACGAAGAAAGCTCACAGATATTAGCGTAAGTAACCATTTGGTTCTCTAAATTATTATAAACTCATTCATCCCTCAAATGATAATTACAACCGTCATTTGAGTATAAATGCAACTGTATCTTTCGTTTCACACTTCACCATGGAAAATCATCAATGCATATCCCATCAACCACTGGTACCGGCAAGCGCTACCAACTGAAAACCTAGTGCTTTCTTGTCTGCATATAAATCCATTTCGATTTCCTTCTATATGCAAAACTGCACAGGTTGCCTCCCTCCAACCTGTAAAGCGGATGGCAAATCGAAGCGGATGTTTCATCAATTTGCAGTTAAGACGGAGCTTGCAGTGTTCCATATATAAAGTAAGCAATCGTCTTGTGCTAGTTTGCAGCTATTTTTTGTAGTATTAATAGTAGCAGTTTTGCCCTCAACTCGAGAAGTTGCTGTTGACAGTTGAAGCAGAAATTCTCTATTACCTTTCTTTAAATCATTCTTTAGCATTACTGTGTCTCATATCTATAACAATGGATGCCGATAACCTCTCAGAACAGGACGAGCCCTCCTACGACGTCAAGGTCTATGTCTACGACTTGTCTCACGGCATGGCAGCCGCCTACGCCCCTATGATCCTCGGAATAAACCTCGACGCCATATACCACACGTCCGTGGTGATATACAACAAGGAACACTACATAGACCAAGGTATCAGGGTAAATAACCCACCAGGATTCACCAAATACGGAACTCCCATTGAAGTCATTGACATGGGAAAGACATACATAGACGAGGAGATCTTCCAAGAGTTCTTGGATGACCTTCGCCATCACGAAAAGGGAAAGTATCATGCCATAAACTACGACTTGTTCGATAATAACTGCAACCACTTCACCGACGTGGTATTGGATTTCTTAGTGGGGAAGAACCTTGAAGATTGGATCTTGAAATTGCCACAGCAGGTATTAAACACGCCAAACGGCCAGATGTTACGTCAGCTCATTGGCAACGGAGGAGGATATGTGTAGAATGATTGCGAACTAGAAATCCTCTGGGGCCAGTTTATTTCATGCCAATCTTAGATGGGCCCAACGATTTACTAATGGCAAATAGTAATTTATAATGGTAGTTAATTTTAATCTAGAAGATAATAAGAAATTGTTGTCCCGTAGAAAGCCCATTGTATATTCTTATTTAGTCTTAATCTACCATAATAAGAGAAATCACACCTTTAAAAATATGATTCAACTGCAACTATTCTCGAACACTAATTCTAAACCCTCACGCCATATGGATGCAAAATTTTAGAATCGTCTATCCATTCACCCTTCACCCACCTTTCTTCTTTACAATAACCTCCTGACCATAGAGATTCGCAACCATTCTGGCTCCAAAATATTTCCCCTCTAACGCACCCCGCGCATACACATACCTGATATAACAGCATCCGTAAGAATTTACAGAACCACATGGTAACGGTTTATTTCACAAGAGACCGTGTATCATTCGATTCACAGCATGTTAACGTGTCACATCAGATAAGAAATGCGGTAAGAACATGAATATTCCCTGATAAAAAGTGTTGAGGTACAAGAATTATCCTCTCCACTTACTCAAAGGCAGCAACCCTCTACTTCTTATCATTCTGCATGAAGTATACACACATCGGTATACTATACATACATAGACGCATACATATATAGCCGTATACGAGGATAGATACATACGAAGCCATTTCATACGTAGATAGGCGCATAAAAAGATAACCATATACAAAGATAGAAACATACATAAATAGACTCATACAAAGATAAACGTATACACCAGTACACCACTAATAAAAAGACGCATACACTTACACTTACACTTACACTTCCCATAACACAACCACGCACCTTCTATCTATCCCATACAACCAGTTCATCTCGTACCACCCTACCCCCCCACAGAACCTAATGACACATATCCACAGCCACTCGTATCAGTATTGACACCCCCTTCACAAACCTTTCTCACTCTCTCACCTCCCCACCTTCCTGCCCTCGCTTAGCCATTCTTGTTTCATATTTTTTCACAGCCAAAAAACCCTCTTATTTGGGATTACTGTTGTTAACACTTGAAACAACTGTACGTACTTAGTATTTGCCTTCACAAGCTCTTTCTTCTTTATCACATTAGAATAACCCTACCAGCTCCAAACTTCGTCAGTATGGACAATGCAACTATGATGGTAAGTAAATGGTCGAAAATCGGTTTCTAGCATAAGCTGCCTCCTACTCTCTCTGCTGTAGGCTCGCTCCCCTACACGCTAACATATGACTCGTACTAACCGACTGCAAACAGGCTAAATTTGGCCAGATGAACTTCGGAAGCTCGATTGACTCGTCCATGATGTCCAATGTGTCCCCCGACTCCTCCCAAAGCATCGTGTTGTCCAACAACGGCTTTTTGAGCGAACCCGCTGCTGCCAAAGATCCTCAAGACCAGACTCAGAATGGCAGCCAAAACCAACAAGGCAATTTCTGGAGATCTAACTCGTCCAGTTACCCTAACAACCAGTATAACGCCAATTCAGGAAACGCTACTTCTTATATGAACAGTTCCTCTGCTTATAGCACCTCTGATTCTAATATCGTTCCGTCTGTGACTCTGGGAACACTGCTGCAAAATAGACAGTACCTGTTGCCTGCTCCGACTCCGGAACACACGAACAATGCTTCGAAGCTTACCAAGGGTTCGAGTATGATGAACATTAACGCACCCAGCTACGTTCCAAGCTACTCGAACCAAGTCAGATATGGGTCTCAGTCTCAGCCAAGAACAGATCTTGACATTTCCCCAACTCAGACGAACTCCTACTATTACAATTACAAGCCAAACGAACTCGGTTATGTCAACCCTGGAGACAAGTTAGATTACAATAGTTCCACTTTAGGAGGATATTCCAGTAACAACACTACTACAAATACAGCCACGGCCTCGAATAGAACAAACACTACTGGTTCGTCCGTTGAACCAATGCAAGAAGAATACAAGCAGCTCAAAGTTGAGTTGATTTTGAAGAACCAGATCGTTAAGTACTTGACAGAACAGTTAAACACGATGAACAAATCTAGAACCAAGTCTTTAGCAGATGCTATGAGCAACCAGAACTCGTCGTCACCTGCTAAGGTCAAGATTCCAAAAAACCATTACCAAGTTTTCCAGGATTTGTCGAAGACACTACAGGAGAAAACTGTAGAATTGGAAGAAACTAGAGGTCGCTTAGAAGCTCTCGTTGTTGGTTTAACTATTACAAACGGTAACACTAATAGACAATTCACCAACGAAGGTGAATATGACGAAACTGAGATCAGCCACAAAATCATCAACAAGTTAAACTTGTTGACAAAGGAGAACGAGAATCTCTTACAGATGATCAGCTTTGGCAATAAGTCCAGTTTATTGATCGAGTTGGGTTTGTTAAGGCACGAGAACAAAACTTTGAAAGACAAGTTGGAGAAATACCAAAAGAACAACTGATTCTTTACTTTGCAGAAGAAGCAACAATTGGAGTTGAATTCTGACCTATATAGTCATAACTATTGTCCTCAACACTATAAGAGTTGCTATTTTCATTTTGTGCAAGCAATTTGTGCAGCCTAAGGGTGTCCCTAAACAAATTTTTCCCTTTACCATTGCTAGAAACAGGTGGTACATAATATAGGATTGGGAAATAAATGTGAATGTGAATATAAACTAATACGACTGTAATGTGCTACTTAAGTAAATTCGTCTGAACTTTTTTGCAATCAAAATCCAATTGCGAGCCTGGGCCATGCCACTAATATAGAAGCAAGCGACAATATCGATGGACTACAGTAGACAAAGGTTCTGGGAAGTTTTTGACGCCTGCGCCGCCTAAACCTTCTCTTTGTTGTCTGTCAGGCTTCGAGGCGGGCCATTGAATACAAGAGCCCTTAATACTTACACGAGACGGTTAGGAGCAAATGCTGCCGTGGCTTCGCTTGGGACACATTTGGATCCATTTTGTGTGCACACTATCACCGAATGGGCTGTTCTAGAAGCGGTAGATAAAGAATGGGCTTATAGTGTTCTTTTTTTAGAAACTGGTAGTATAGGCAATAACTACCACTGGGCTTAGTATTAATGATGGTATTGATCAGCACCACGAACAAGTTACTACGAGAGGACTAGAGCCTCCGCGAGACGTTCCATTAACTTCTACCGAGAGTCTTATCAGAAGATATTCTAAGTTCTCTTTTCACTACAGGAAGGCTTAGGTGAGTTTCCCGTATACCAGTGAATGTTTCAGATCAATATACAGCGCATTTGGAGTCCATGGTGCTGGGATCTACAAAGTTAATTCTAACCCGGTAGAGACCGAACCGTTTGAATGCGCGGGCCCTCTTAATTACGGGAAATGTAGTCCGGAGACGGTGGATTTGGTAGTATTGTAAATCTAGAAATGGAATTAGACGTGGAACTTGACTATTCGTAATTGTTCTGAATTACCGGCGACATGGCTATACTTCGGGTAGCAGAGCCCGCCTTTCAGCGACGAGGTTCGTTTCAGTTTGTAATGAGCCTTTGATGTAGCAAGAAGCAAAGTCGCGTGCCAATCGGCTGCCACCTCCAACTACGCCTACCACCGTCTTGACCAAGGTCTGCTTCTAAATATAGGATTCGGTGTCTCTCGGAGTCGGCAGGGCCTTCTCCGCAGCACCCTTTGCCATTACTTTCGCCTGCCTTCATGGCACTGCTGGCTCGCTTCGGTATTGTTGGAGATGGAGACATCATCGGCAAGGTTGTGGGATCAAATTGCCCCGCTGGTAGCTATAGTAACGGGCGTTTACATTGCGAAATCTAAGGCACAAAGTAGGGACAACAGGGGACGATCTGTGCGGTGGTATGACGTAGTGCAGCCCTGGAACATCACCAAACGGGAGAAGGGGACAGAAGAAGCCGTTCTTGTGTTATCACGGAGACTCTTGTGGTAGTTGCTCTTCACTCCTTTGAACTCTTCACTCCTTTGAACTCTATGATCTGCTTGCTACTTCAGTCACAAGCAACACTGTTTCTGGTGGATCTTTACTGATTGCAGCTGAATCCGTTCTTGTGCTGATCCTTTGTGACACCCGTCAAGTGTTTATCCGTAGATCATAACCTTAATCTTATGTGGAAAGAAATAGAATTCTTGGAACCGATTACATCCGTCGTTGGTATTACTGCCATTACACATAGCCATGTTGAACCCACTAACTTCACCCTCCTATCGCTCGCTGCTCCTACACCCTACATCTCTCTCCATTTATACACTATCTGTTCCTTCATCTTCTGCACACATCACCACACGCACGTCTGCAGCACCTGCTGCATTTCTCTTGGCTTATGCCGTCGCGTAGGCGTCTGAAACACCCCTTTTGTACGTCTTGCGGTGCGATCCGGCGGTTGGTGGTGGAGTTGGTGATGTTGGCGGTTGCACGCTGGTGCGAGTGATAAACAGGTGGGGGAGGTTTCGCAGTTGCAGTGGTGATGTAATGATGTTTGTGGGGTGGTTTGTTGGTTTGTGAACTGGTGGTTCCGAAGTTTTAACGCTGCTGTAGGTGGTTTTGTAGTTTGTTCTATTTGTTTCTTTTCGATTTGTTCTTTATTATATTCCTTCACATTTGTATTTTCTTATATTTATATTTTCTATATTTGTATTTCTTTATATTTCTTTATATTTATATCTCCTTATCCTTCCGCAGAACCCTTCTTTGGCAGTTCCTAAGGGTGTTTGTTAGTCACATAAAAGTACTTTAATACTGCTTCTTTGCCATCATTCGGAGTATTCGCATTACTTCTCAGCTAAATACCATGTACTCCAGCTAATCCTCCACAGCAATGCCCAACTCACATAAACCTCCTCAATCGTCGTTCTCCAAGGAAACCATCTTGCCGGCCTCCGATCCGAAGTCTCCGTTCCACATCAACCTCCCGTCGTTCGAGTCCAAGCCCATCGACGACTTGGTCAACTTCTTCAAGTACTGGAAGTACTTTGTCAAGTCGCTCATCGCGTACCTCAAGGAAATCGCGTTGGTCAAGGAATTCGAGGCCAACCTCAACTACCAGTTGATCAACTCCATCCAGTTCCCTGGCTACAAAGACTTGCCCCGAAAGGTTCTTCTGGATCTCAACAACGGCCCAGCTTCGCCCCCATCGCAGAGCCAGTCCGGAACTCCTCCCCACGAATTGAAAAAGGTATTGTCCAGCAGCAGTATATCCACAGTAAGCACCAATGGCTCTGGTCTTACTTCGGTTCCAACAAGCTCGTCCGCAGCAGCGTCCCAGAACCTGGAGAAGCGCCCTGGCTTGTTCAAGACAAAGTCAAATTCAACCTTCTTGAAACACACGCCGTCGGGGTTTACTCCACTCCACAAGAAGACTCAGTCGTTCGGGTCTAACGGCTTAAACAAGGGCCCGAGCAATAACATCAACAATAGCAACAGTAACAAATCACCAGCTCCAGTCCCCTACAACAATGATATCAAAATAGCACCAACCTTCTTCCCCGACGACTCATTGTTTAAGTGCTTCCCCTCGCTCTTAATCAGCCAGCATCAAACCCAGTATTTCACGTCATTGAAGTTGCAGAGGGACTTGAACAACAAGTTAATCCCTCGGTTGGAGACTCTACTCAGACAGTTGTCGGGCAAGATCAAAGAGATCAAGTCATCGCTCCGTAACGACTCGTTTGCCAACCCCGAGCTTGCCATTGAGGTCAGTAAAACCGGCCAGATCTTGAGCAGATACATGGAATCCGTAGCTAGGTATAACGATCCCAAGCCCGTGTTGAAGAAAAATGCCGTCATGGAGGATGATAAGTGTGAAGACGACGAGGAAACAGGCGTCTTGGATGATCCGTTCCTCTTGAAATTACAGGTAGACTACCAATTGAAGAACCAGTTGATCATGGAGAACTATCTGTATGCGCTGTACGTAAATTTACAGAATATCGCAAGAGACTTGCTCACCCATGTCCTCAAAGAGTTGACCTTCATCGTAGACAAGTTCGGAAAGTTGCAGTTCAACCAGGAGTTCTACCAATACTTGAAGACCAAAATCTCGGCTTCGTCCCAGGCAGATTGGGAATATTTCATTTCACACAACCCCAGCTTCCTTAACGTCTACAAGACTACGCCGGTTCTGAGTAAACAGGAAATTAGAAGTTACAAGTCGTTGACTCTTCCATACTACGAGTCTATCCACAATAAGTGCATCAGATTCGGAGTATTATACAAGAAGTCAAAGATACTAAAGAACTACAACCGTTACTACTACGTATTGACCTGCAACTACTTGCACGAGTTCAGGTTCGAGAATGAAAACGCCAAAGACAAGGAGACAACAGTAACCAAGGGAGACGCCAAAAAGAACTCTTCTTCAGCAAAGAAAGCGAAGGAGAAGGTTGGTGGCTTCATCGGCCACGATGATGTCCCTGTAAAATCATACAACTTGAACGATTATTTCATTAAGAGTAAAGACGATAAGATCTTCAAGTTACAATTGACCAAGACGTCAAATCCACTGCAGAAGTTCACTTTCAAGTGTCTTAATTCAGCCGAGTATGAAAATTGGGTCGACGACTTGCTGGAGTTGTTGAAGTTCGGCTGTAAACATCTTGAAAGATTCAGTCTCGTGGAATCCAAGATTCGAAGCAGAGAGATTGATCATGCGAAGCAGAAGGAGTTGAAGCAAAGAGAGAACTTTGCCCATGCAGCAGCAACCAAAGCCGCAGCAGCCCTCTCGGATCGCAACTCATTCAAATCTACATCTCTTTCTCCAACTGCATCGCTGTCTTCACTTAAATACATCGGCACAAAGTCGAAGGAAAGAAACCTCCATTTGAATCTTGGATCGAGTTCTAATTTGGTCTCGAGTACTCCTAACTCTGATGTTGCCTTCAATGGTATGTTCACACCAAGGGTGAGGACTCCAATAGGAAATCTCGAGGGAAATCCTTTCGATCTGAACTTCTTCACGGACCTTCCTACTTCTTCGTATGCGGCAAGTACCTCAACCTTATCTTCGCCGAATTTGTCTCCTAGAGATTCGCTTGTCAATCTCGCAAACGCACAGCTGCTTCATCAACAGCAGCATGATTCTTATATGAAGATACATCAGGAATTCTTAAGGCAACAACAGGATTTGTTAGCCAACAGAATGAAAGAATTAGAACAAATGCAGAATGTCAACTCAGAATCGTCTCAGGGTCTTAGGAGCCCATCTTCCACCGAGTCAATGAGCTCTTTTATCATCCCTAACCATGATAACTCTGGAGCAATGAATCTTATTGATGCAAACCAGGACTTGTTGAATAATCGACAGAATCCCGTACGATTTAGCTTGGCTCAGGAGAATGAAAATGACCAAGATCTGAATCCGGATGACCACCCTGCCGACTCAAATACAAGACTGAGCACGCAAACGCCCGTCCCTACGTTGCTAGTGAGCAGCAACCATTAGAGTATATGACATGGTGTGATGGTGCAAAATTACTAAAACTCTTGCGCTTATTATTTTGCTTACTTGTTCCTTGCTTGGCTTATATACCTATAGATCTATAAAATTATATATATACCGGTTTCAATGGTGATATGGCATTCCCAGCCACTGTAGAGCGTTCCAGTTGTTCCGACTCACTTCTACCATTTCGTTGACTCCATTACCCTTAAACTTTAAAGAAAAAGTTCACTAAAACCCAGTCTCCCTTCTCCAGCTTCCTTATGGGCGTCACTCCACTCGTAGTACTCCGTCATAGATATTTGCAGCAACCGCTCTCACTCCCAACCAATAACACACCATCCACCCATTCACTACTACCAGCACAAGCTGCAAAATTGCAACAACAACTCGCAATCTTCCCCACCCATATACATCACGTGACAATACTCTCCATTTTTTCATCGCAAAACTCAGTAATTCGCACTTACCCGGACATTCATTTGTTCACGAAAAATTTTTCGTTTTGCCTGAGCGATTCTGTTGGAGGAAGACGTTTAAAGATAGTGCTTTGAAGTAAGAGGAGATTCTAGTTGTAAAAAGACGTCTACTCATATACATACAAACACACATACAAGATGGATACCAAAACTCCAGTTACTTTAGCTAAAGTCATCAAGGTCTTAGGAAGAACCGGCTCCAGAGGTGGTGTCACCCAAGTCAGAGTTGAGTTCTTGGAAGACGCTTCCAGAACCATTGTCAGAAACGTCAAGGGCCCAGTCAGAGAAAACGATATCTTGTGCTTGATGGAATCCGAGAGAGAAGCCAGAAGATTGCGTTAAGCAGTTTTGGAGCTCTTGTCATTCTTTGTAAAATAGAACGGATAGTGTAGCGGTTTACTACGATTGATCTGTTGACTATGGACTGATTCACATAATTTGAACATGAGTGGTGAAAGTAGAGAACACGAAACTTGAATTTCACACTTCGTACTATAAGACCTGGTTTGTAAGGTCTGTCTGTATTGCATTACATATTGTTAGGCTATTCAAAAAATATAAAAATACGGTATAAGAGAGCTGTAGAAGGTGGTGCAAGTGTAGTAATAAGTAGATAGGCGGAACAAGAACAATAAGAAGGTTGAATCTGCTCACATGGAGAAAGGGGAGATGTGGATGATTCAGCGATCAGCAGTTAAATAGCACTATGGTTAGTATGCCTAGCTATGACAGTTTCTGCCATCTCCTATATTAGAAAAGTAAGTTACAAGATCTCTACTAAATATCTCTATCACATAATAACATTGAATTATATTGAATTAAATTGAATATATTTGAATCGTCATAAATAGTCGTAATTTCATAACATGAACTTTCTTTTTTACTTCTTCTTCTTCATAGACTTCAGACTCTT
Source organism: Scheffersomyces insectosa (assembly GCA_030572575.1). NCBI lineage: Eukaryota > Fungi > Ascomycota > Pichiomycetes > Serinales > Debaryomycetaceae > Scheffersomyces > Scheffersomyces insectosa. Next base: position 100,725 of record JAJMAO010000041.1, read on the forward strand.
GGTTCTCTTCACTACTTGCTCGACCTTTTCTTTAAACTTCAGTCTGGCTTTGTGCAAAGTGCTCTCGCTTTCAATGGATGCCGTACTGCTAAGATCTGGCTTGGAGCTCTTGGATGACAAGCTGGAAGAGGATGTGTGAGAGTGTAATTGGTCGAAACTTTCATTTCTTTTCTTCAATGGAGTTAATTTGTCTTCAGATTGTGTCGAATAGTTGTTTGAAACATTGTCATACTTCTGTGGAGTACGACTTCCGCTTGAGGCTCCACTTGGGGATTCCTCGGTGAGACCACGAACTGTTGGGTCGGGCAATGGAGTATGAGACTTAGTTTCAGTTAATTCATCGGACTCGTGTTCAAGGGTTTTACGCACATCTTTGGCTAACTCTTCTATCTGGTGAGTCGCTTGGGCGGTTTCCTGGGCGATTTGAGCAGTAGTCTTAGGTTCATCTGCTTCTGACTCCTCTACCTGAGCAAGCACAGGCGTCACAATTGGGATCGTTGCTTCTGGCACACTTGTGATAGTATTCTCTTTGACCACTGGGTTCTGATCTGCAAGGACTTTAACTTGCTCTGCCACCACCTCTTCATCGTCGTCTTCTTCCTCCAGTTCCAGCTCCTGCTCCGTACCCTTGGAATATGGCCCAACATCTGTTGAGCTTGCATCATTATTTTTAATTCCACTGGTGTCTCTAGCCATTGAAACATTTGCAGCTGTACCTACGTAAAAGGTGTTATATTTCCACATAGTGTACTGTACCAAACTTTCGAAAGCCACTTTGTCGTATCTGTACAAATTGGCCAGATCGATATTCAAGGGCGAGTCTGGTTCAGGGTTGTCTAACAACATCAAAATCGCCACAAGAAGATGCTCCAAATTCCAAGCTGGCGACCAACTATCTTTTTTCAATATGTCCAAGCAGATCTCACCGTCGGAGATGTTGATGTTAGGGTGGCATATTTTTGATGCAAATTTGATGGTTGGAGGACTGATAGGGTAGGTGGGAGACACCTTGATGTCCAACTTCCATTGTCCTTCGTGGTAGTAAGGGTTGTCTTCCTTAGTTGGTTTAGCTATCACTGCTTCCCAGTGGAAAATGTCATCTTCATTGATCGGGTACAACGAGACTATCTGGTGATTTGACCCGCTAGGTGGGCTTTTACGGTACTGGTTAAACTCTTTGAACAAGCGTCTTTCGGCCATTCTGATGGTTTTAAATCGAATAAAATGTGGGGCGGTTAAGGTAGTATCTGGAAAACAAATAATACAGCTGATATCCAAGTATATGAATGCTGGGGAGACGAAAAGAACTGGCACCGCTCGGATGGACCAAGAATATATATGTCAACGGGTTATATCAAGAATGCAAGTCCAATGCAAACACCAATAATATAAAACCTCTATCACTAACACAACACGAGCACAGATAATAAACGTCCCAGAAATACTGCCATATATATACTATATATAGTGTTCCACAGTAGGCAGCCAAAAAGAATGATGTGCATTTTTTGCTGCCAGCAAGAGTCAAATTTCCCTCGGTTGTAAAACATGACGAGGCAAACGAAGTCTGGGGCAGCGACAGCAGTGGAAGAATGACACCGGATTGGGTGTAGGACGAGGGCTGCAACGGTCGGAACGGACATTCGTCTGGGAAATCATGCCTAATGGGGCAACGAAAGTGGGCGAAGAAAAAGAAATCGGCCAATTCTCTTCTGAGTGTGTAGTGAGGGAGGCGTGTGATATGTATCACGTGACACATAAGCAAGTTCATAAAATGGGAGCATTTGTTGTACGATATCAGTCTAGCAGGAAGAGGAGTATGGACTGTTATTGCATGAATGGAGACCCCTTAACGTTCAGGTACGATCCAGAATCATTGTGTAGACCTTTAATCTGAAAGTTTCTCTTTCGTTGGGCCAGTTTCCCAAGACTTCTGTTCTTCTGATTAGAATCTTGGTTTTTGCACCCAAAAGTGAGAAGTAGCATAAACTGTGATGGGTGAAGAATTCCAATTGGAGCGTTTTCTTAATTTTCGGATAGCTCAAGCTGTGAAATGGAGGATAACTTCAGGATACTCCGGTAATATGATCATATGAGCTCGTTTGAAAGTGGTATTTCTTGGAATTCAGATGTATGCCCGGTGCTCTTTAATTTTCAGGTGGAAATGAAGAGCTCGGATACTCTTTTCTTGGGAAGCTTTGCAATAAATCAAGAGAGGACGAATCAGGTAAGATGGTATGTATAGCTATAGGTTAGAGAAGTTCTTCCTAGAATGTCACGGATGTCACCTAGAGCCGTACTACTGAATAATGATACTTCAAAAAAGACGAGAACAACCTCTATCATGGATATCTTCTTCACTGTATTCACTGTACTCTACAGAAGTAGGCAACTGGTCTACCCATATTAGTGTATCTCTATGTGACATAATTTATTGCTGCACTCCAGTACTCTACATACTGTTCATATTGTTCCTACTGTTCGAACTCTAATACTCTAATGTTCTAGCAGCACTGTCCCATATAAATGGCACAATTTCCGTCAAAACTCTCATGACCACAATTTTACCCCAATTACCCTCACTTCTAACCACCAATAGTCTCCATAACAAGAGCTCCAGCCCATTCGGCCCACTTCCATCACCTATCTCATACCCAAGTAAACCTACTCCCCACCATCTCCCTGCAGGCACCACCTCACTTTTCTCACTCACTCTCTTTTTTCTCTCTTTTCTCACTCACACTCTCACTCTCACTCTCACTGACTGATTACCAACTCTTTTCTCTCATTGGACCCTAGTCTTTGTCCACTACTGCGTCATGGATCTCCTCCCCCGCCGCTTTCCGCACGTCCAAAAGCCAAAACCGCTCCGCTTGTTGCAATCCTGCAGAAAAGGCCACTGACTCAATCTGAAAAATTTGAGCGGCCATTAGCGTTCTGTTAGGGCCGGTGGAGAGTGAGTGAGGTGTTATACGGTGGACCCCAGTTGATTTTCTTCTGCTGTGGGCTGTCGGAGGAAACAGTAGTATTGATAGTTATTCATTTTCCGTGGTTGCTCTTCCATTTCCAGCGAATTAGTCGAAACGGAACTGCAGTTTACCCAACTTTTCACGCTAAACCTTAACTACGATGAGCTTTCTTTCCAAGGTCAGATCTGCTCGAACTGCGTCTTTACGTACGGTGTCGGTGCAAAGAGCCCTCTCCGCATCCTCTATCGCTGCCAACGAGAAGAAGTTGAACAAATACTCGTCTATCGTCACCAATGACCCTTCTCAAGGTGCCTCGCAGGCAATGCTCTATGCTACTGGCTTCTCCGATGAGGACTTCAACAGAGCCCAAGTCGGAGTTGGTTCCGTCTGGTGGTCTGGTAACCCATGCAACATGCACCTCATGGAGTTGAACAACAAGTGTACCGAGTCCGTCAACAGGGCCGGCTTGAAGGGTATGCAATTCAACTCAATCGGTGTTTCCGATGGTATCACTAACGGTACCGAAGGTATGAGATACTCTCTTCAGTCGCGTGAGATCATCGCTGATTCGTTCGAAACCATGATGATGGGACAATTGTACGATGCCAATGTCTCGATTCCTTCGTGTGACAAGAACATGCCTGGTACTTTAATGGCCATGGCTAGAACTAACAGACCATCGATCATGGTCTACGGTGGTACCATTATGCCTGGCTCCCCTTCTTGTGGTGGAGGTAACCCAGCTGTTGCTGACAAGATTGATATTATCTCTGCTTTCCAGTCTTACGGTCAGTACTTGTCCAAGTCAATTACCAATGAGGAAAGAATCGATATTGTCAAGAATGCTTGTCCTGGTCCTGGTGCTTGCGGTGGTATGTACACTGCCAACACCATGGCTTCAGCTGCTGAGGTGTTGGGTATGTCGCTCCCATACTCGTCAAGTGCTCCAGCTATCTCTAAGGAGAAGGCTCAAGAGTGTGCTTCTGTGGGTGAGGCCATCAAGAACTTATTGATCATGGACTTGAAACCATGTGATATCATGACTAAGAAGTCGTTTGAAAACGCCATCACCTACATTATTGCTACTGGTGGTTCCACCAACGCAGTCTTGCACTTGATTGCCATTGCTTCTTCTGCTAACATTGAATTGACTGTGGATGACTTCCAGAGAATCTCTGACTCCACCCCATTGTTGGCTGACTTCAAGCCTTCTGGTAAGTACGTCATGGCCGACTTGCAACAGTTCGGTGGTACCCCAGCTGTGATGAAGTACTTATTGAATGAGGGCTTCATTGATGGAGACCAATATACTGTCACCGGTAAGACAATTAAGGAGAACTTAGCCAATGTCAAGGACTTGCCTGCTGAGCAGCAGATCATCAGACCTATTGCTTCCCCATTGAAGCCTAGTGGTCATTTGCAGATCTTGAAGGGATCATTGGCTCCAGGTTCAGCCGTAGGAAAGATCACTGGTAAAGAAGGTACTTACTTTAAGGGTAAGGCTAGAGTTTTCGATGATGAGCACGCATTCATTACAGCTTTGGAGGCTGGTGAGATTAAGAAGGGTGAGAAGACAGTCTGTGTTATCAGATATGAAGGTCCAAAGGGTGGTCCAGGTATGCCAGAGATGTTGAAGCCTTCTTCTGCTCTCATGGGCTACGGTTTAGGACAAGACGTCGCTCTTTTAACCGATGGTAGATTCTCTGGTGGATCTCACGGTTTCTTGATTGGACACATTGTTCCAGAAGCTGCTGAAGGTGGACCAATTGGATTAGTCTACGACGGTGACGAGATTGTAATTGATGCTGAGAACAACAAGATTGATCTCTTGGTTGAAGAAGATGTGTTGACTGAAAGAAGAAAGCTTTGGACAGCACCAGAGCCAAGATACACTAGAGGTACATTGGCCAAATACGCCAAGTTGGTTAGTGACGCCTCCAAGGGATGTGTGACTGACTTACCATGAAGATGACTCTTCTTTAATATAACTATAACAGCCAGGCTCGTTGCCACAGAAAGGCACATGACTGGTTTGTGAAACTATCCTGTAATTTTTCTTCAATTCTCGATATGATATAATGATGTTATACGATAACACCGGCACAGAAAAGGACTATCATTTTTATTGCATGTGTGTATATGTTTGAGTTTTTACGTATATACAATTATTTATAATAACACTTAATGTCCCGAAGGGACTTGGTTCAAAAGCGGTCTTGTTCAAGTAAGCAGAGAGTAGATCAACTGGCTATTTTGCTGCCATTAAAGAGATTATTGTTTGTGAACGTAGACATAAATTTTTCAAGTTTATGCTTAAACCGTATCCTTTGTAGTGAAGAATATTACTAACCAGTAACTGGGAATTGTATTCAGTGGTGTCTTAGTCTTAGTAGACTGTATATTCCTCTGAACTGGAGTCTGAAGGGTCGCCATTCCTAAATATCTCCCAACAATAAAACCTTTTTACAGCACAAATATGTGTATTTATTCAGTTACATCATCTACATGTATCGTTGTATTTGAGCAACTTATGCCTATTTTGACTAATGAAATGTACACACTCTACTTCGTTCTTACCGTGTAGTCGTCTCCACTTTGCGTGATGTATCTGACCCATGGGTATGACTGGTATTGTAACTTTGGCTCGTTGATTCTCAAGTATCTCACCTGTATTCCGCTGGTAGTAAAATAAGGAATCGAAAAGTTGACCTTAATTGGCTTCTTCAGAAGAATATCCTCATTGTCAATAACAGCTGGCAAGCCCAACTCGGCACGCATATGAAACTGCTTTCCGCCAGGGAATGTCTTCAATTTCCAGATGACACAAGACTTTTCAGGAATCCATTTCACAGTTCCGTATTCAGGGGTGAACTTTGGAGTGTCAGCATCATCTGGGATTGGAATAATCACTTCGACGTTATTGGCAGTAGATTTCTTCTTAATCTGTGCTCTGACGGAACAGAGGATCTCGATACGAGAGTGCTTGTGAGTCTTGGTCTTGCAATTTACAAGGATAAGTGGTTTCATCAAAAACTGGGCAGATGACAAACGGTAAGACATAAGGGTGAACTCCCCGTCTGGAGGGATGAAAGTAATGATTCGTTCATTTTCAAACTTTGACAAACGAACGCATTGATGGAACTTGATATCCTCCATTTCTATTCCTTTAGCATTTGAAGGTTGCTCTGCTGCTCCTTCCTCCATATCAGAAGTAGACGAGAAGATACCTTTGTCATTGAGACCCAAACGCAAGTCAGGCATACCACTGAGGTGAGACTTGATTTTGACTTCTCCCAAAATCTCACTATTCAACACTTGTCCGCTGGCATTTATCAACATGTTGATGCTTTCTACAACATCTAGGAAGGCTTCATTCTTTTTGTAGACAATGCCATCCTTTCTCCATGAAACGGCATTGGTTACGGCATTTGGAGGTTGGACAAGATGAGAAGGTGTGCTACGGATTAACTTGTAATAGTCTTGGGTAATGTACTCCTTGAGGATCTTAGTGTCTGTCGTTTGAGGAACACCGTAGTCCATCATTTCGTCAAGCAACTCATAGATGATGACAAAGTTGTCTCTGATGGACTCTTCTTCCAACAGCTTGAAATATTGAGTCAACACCTCAATAATCTTGGAGAGGAAAACAATAATTGCCATTATGTTCTCATTTTTCCTTGTAAGGGCACAAAGGTAAAGGTTGTTGTGGTTGATGAATACATAATTGATGCCTTGGTGGTTGATGAGAGGCTTGAAGTCGCCCTCGTCCATCGAGTTTTCGAGGTCCAAAAGGAGGAGAGGAAACTTCTCTATTGTATTACTGGGGATATCACCCTTGTAATCACGCAGAAGCAATGGTTTGCCCTTGATGTCCAAGAAATGAATCTGCGAAGCCATGACTCTATTAGTGTATTAGGGGCCAGTGCAAAATGACGTTTTTATGTCGAATCAAGCTGAAAGTCCAGCACTACGTTCCGGGGGTTACTGTGTTTGCCTGGGACAAGTTTTGAGTCACCAATGGCGGGTATAAAGTGGTTTAATGCTGCAACTACACCTAAAGAACACTAGTTGTTAGTGAAAGTTACAGATCATGGAATTGAAAAATGAACAACGGTGTGTTATCTGCAGGAGTACTACCTATGGGAAGATTTTGGTGACGAAAGGGAGGATTGCAAGAAGGGACTTAGGTAGCTGATGGGTAAAGAGCAGCAGAGGAAGAGGAAGGATGTTGGTGGTAGTGTAGTGGGTGGATCTTTGTTGTCGGAGCTTGAATTTTTTGAGTGAAAAACTTTGTATAGTGGTGGGTTCAATGGCCCTTGGAGTCGAGGTGCTGAGTGAAGTGAGACTGGTGAGAGCTATTTATAGAGCAATGAAAGAGAATGGAAAAAATTGGAAAAAGGGTTGGTTTAGGGCTGTGAAGGAGGTCAAACAATGGTAGAGTGCTCTAAAGTGTAGTCAGCTTAGTTGTGTGTGGAATATGGTCTCTCCCGTATGGTTGCTTGCATATTTGAGGGCACTACAAAAATGTGTCATATCGATAATATTTAAAGTTTTCGCAGTCAAAATTGAATTTTAGAATTAAAATGAATGCTCGTTGCAGACTTGATTATTGTAATGGACCTACACTGTTTTGATGGAGGATAGAGAAGCAGATGAGAACTATAATAACTTCGAGCCTACGAGTGACTGCCGAAGAGTTTATTTTGATTGGTGCACACATGCTATGGTAACATGGTGTACCTCAATTGTGTTGAGGCTTATGTATGGGTAGGATTTCTTGCAACTCAATGCTCGATAGATTCAAGTATACGAGGTGAGCCGAAATCAAGAAGAATTGGATGGTCATAAAGCTGGAGCGGAAACGGAGTAAAAGGTCAGTGAATCACCATTGCCCTCCAACAAAATCACCGAATTCGTAGAGAAGGGAATGAAGCCCGACATCCAAGAAATTCGGAACTCTCTCTCTTTCCAATTCCACTCACCAGGAGCGGTTTCGCATTGCGAGGAGAGAAAGCGACTGACTGAACGACAAAAAGGGCCAAAGTATGACATCCCCGAGTTGCATCATCGCATTCATTCCTGGCACATCGCACATTCCAGCCTCTGTCTCTGCAAATGAAGCACCTGCTTCCACCAATAGCAGGCTTGCCTTCACCGTCCACCTCGTCTTCTGCCCAAAGCGGGTTTCGCATCCAATGCGCGTATTCTGAAATTCTCTGCAGCACGAAGAGGAGATAAACAAGACAATTCGCGTTTTGCTTCTGCCGCGGCGGTGGAAAAAATAGCGAGACAGCTAGGGAAGAAGACTAGTCTGGGGATAGAATAGCCACAACAAAGTGTATAGAAAGGAATATTAACTGATGCAACTTACGACAACAGGAATTGATAGCAAGAATTAGCTACCACTAAAAGGCTGAAAAACTGCACTTCTCGTCTGAAACCCCCGTCTCTCCTATATCTCTGCAACCCCACGAAATAACACCATAAAACCATCGCTGCCTCGCTAGTGCATTTTTCCTGCAGAGTCTAACAAAGGTAAACACAAACAAACAATGACATCGAGTATTCAAGTTAGCATGTTTAAGCTAAGACATGGGACCGACTTCGAAACCACGTCCAATACAGGGCTCTGAGGAGACCAGTTTGCACTTTCGCTGATTTCAGGATGTGGCTGCGTTTCGCAAGGAGAATGGACTTTCTAGCACGGCTCTGAGGCTTCATCGTAATTCAATAAATGGAGCGTGTGAGACAATGAAACACCACCAAACCCACGTAAACTCCCCCAGTAAACCACGTAAAAACCACACAATAACCATCTACCAACAAAGAACAACCCCAAAACCCCAATTCTCACCCGTTCTGAATTACCGCAGGCAATAACTACACTGCACCGTACATCACCACCCTCCAAGACAACACCATCACATCCCATCCACCTCACTAAATAGTAAATCGTAAATCTCAAGTCGTAAATCGCAAATACTAAAATGCAAATTTCTGTTTATATATGCCCGTATTTCTACATGTTCCGTGGTTGTATGGCGGCTAGTTTCTTTCTTCTTTCTTCTTTCTTGTTTCTTATTGATATTTATATTTATATATAGATACATCTTTGTGGATATCTCAGCTTCATCCCACCATCGAATCCTGCTGTCTGTCCCGACGTGATACTGCTTCCCCATCGGAATATCGTAATCGTCACACGCTCTTTACCCTTTCAATCGCTTACTAGTCCCGCTTCAAACGCTCACAACACCCAACATCGCTGCTCCAGAATGCGTTCTTTCAGCCCCCTTGTCTTCTTCTCCATCCTAGTCTCCACCGCTAACGCCATTCTGTCCGTCACCACCCTGGGAAATGCCTTCTTCGTCGACGGAGAAAGATTCTACATCCGTGGTGTCGACTACCAACCAGGTGGATCGTCAGATTTGTTTGACCCTTTGTCGGATCCAGAAACCTGTGAAAGAGACATTAAATACTTCACCGAATTGGGCCTCAACACCGTCAGAGTGTACTCCGTGGATAACACCGCTGACCACGACGAATGTATGGCCAAGTTGGCCGAGGCAGGTATCTACGTCATCTTAGACGTTAACAACCCATTCGCTTCCATTACCAGAGAAGAAAGTGCTTGTTCCTACAACACCTTGTACTTGAACGAGGTTTTCGCTTCTGTCAAGGCTTTCGCTGCGTACAACAACACCTTGGGTTTCTTCGCTGGAAATGAAGTAATCAACGATGGTCCTTCCGTCGCTGCTGCTCCATATGTCAAGGCCACCATTAGAGATATCAAGACTTTCATTAAGAACAATGGTCTCAGATCCATCCCAGTCGGCTATTCGGCCGCTGCTGTTGACCAGTACAATCTTCCTTCCGCAGAGTACTTCAACTGTGGAGATGATGAGCTCGCCAGAGTGGATATGTACGGTTTCAACGATTACTCGTGGTGTGGAAAGGCCTCCATGCAGACTTCCGGTTGGGATCAAAAGGTGGATGAATTCAAAAACTACTCACTTCCTCTTTTCTTCTCGGAGTACGGTTGTAACAAGCCTTCTCCAAGACCTTTCACTGATGTTACTGCTCTTTTCTCCACTGATATGAGTGCAGTTTTCTCAGGTGGTTTGGTTTACGAGTACTCCCAAGCAGCTAACAATTATGGACTTGTTGAAATTAATGGCGATGATGTCTCTACGCTTCAAGACTTCGACAACTTGAAGTCACAATTGGCCGATACAAAGAACCCTAGTGGCAGCGGTGGTTACTCAAAGAGCTTGAGTTTCTCCTCTTGTCCTAAGCAGACTTCCGACTGGAATGCTACTACTGATCTTCCAGACACTCCTAAGGGTGCCCTCAAATACATCAACGGAGACGCTGATCCACGCGGTGGTGGTTTCAATGCCTCCACTCAACAGGCTTGTTCTTACGCAGACAATGATGTAGATGACTCTGGTAATTATAATGGAAGTTCCAAGGTCACTACCAAGTCCAGTCCTTCACCTTCCACTTCCAGTGAATCGACTTCTTCCACTGCCGCTTCCAGTTCGAAGAAGTCCAATGCCAACGGCCTTGTCGCTGCTGACAACGGAATTTTCAACTACGTCGGACTCGCTGGTTTAGTTGCTGGCTTGGCCCTTCTTTAAGAGTGAAAATTGGGAAATGTGTCAAGTGATAAGTGACAATAGTGCTTTTAGTTCGTTCACCTTGTTCTTTTGTATTAATTCTATTAAATAAACTAAAACGTTTTGAAATATGACTCGTAAGAGAATGTTTACACCTACAGGTAGTGACAATTAATCAGCTTTTGTATGGCTATATTCGTATGTAAGTGCACCTCATTCTATTCTACTAGCTTGCACTCTGCTTGATGCCGTGCATCATCTCCTCCTTGTTGATCAAGTGACCAATACTGTCAACTTCTTCCAACAACTTATCTACGTCGTAGCACCAGTCGTTCAACAACTCGTTGATGTCATTGTCACTAGCTCTACTAGTACTGTCAACAGTTTTGCTCTTGTAGAACTTAATAACACCTTGTGGTCTATTGATTTTGGCAGTGATCATACCCTTGTTCACTAACTCACTCACGTATGTTTCCAGTTCGTCAATGCTTAACTGAAGCAAGTATGCCAAACGGTCCAATTTGATGAACTGGTAATACTTGTTGATTATTCTTAAATTGTGCTCAATGATTCTCTTTTGAAGGTTCTTGTAGTTAGTTTCCAGCTTGAAGATGCTCAGCTGGGCGAAATCCTGCTTGTACAAGGATTCAATATTGGACCAGTGGATCAACTCATTGGTGGTGAAAATCTCCAAGAGCTTGTAGATCTTGGCGTCCACATTCTTCGAGAAAACGGAATTGCCCTTAATCTTAGTGATTAAGTCGTTTTGGTGAGGGTCATATGGTGAAAGAATGATGTAGTAGATGACGGAAACGAGGTACTTCAAGTAGTCTTCTGTAGCCTCCTTGATGAGTGGAATTTCAATCAAAAGTAAAGTGTTTTTGACGATTGTAAGATAATCATTCTCGTGGATGCTGATTTCAATCAAGTACTTCAAGTAGATCAGCTTGTATTCTTCAGCCTTGTCAAAGCCCTTCAATGCCTTAAGCAAGATCTTTCTACTCAAAATCTTGGCCTGAGAGTAATCTCCTTTCTTCAATGTCAACTGTATTTGTTCCAAGATGTATTCCACCTTGTCACTGAAAGGCATTAACGAGTACGTTTCAACCTGCAAGTCGCACAAGATCTCAACTGCCTTGTCCAAGTCGTCGAACTTGGCCAAGTAGATCTGGGACAATTTACGTGATACTATAGCTCTTTCCACCTCCACAAAGATCTTCTTGTCTGTGACGGTACGGATGGTTTCAATGAGCTTGATTTTCAAGTCCAATTCTTTCTTTTTGTCATCGCTCAATTCGTCTAAGTTATCAATCACCGTCTTAACCAACACCTGGATCGACGACTTCAACTGTCCATGTTTTTTCGACAAAAGAATCACCAAATCGTTTAAGTAATCCCAGTCCTCGTTATGAACCAAGGTTTCCACTATTCTGACCAACACTCTCTTCGACGAAGACAAATCCGACGATTGTCTTGTTTGCTTCTCAAGCACCAAGTACTTGTCTATGGCTGTCTTATAGTCAGGTAACTTCTCGATGAGCGGGAATTGTTCATCGAGAGTTGCGGAGAAGTCTTTCTCGGCCTTGATGGGGTCTTCTCTCGACATTTTATTGCGTTTCCTTAAAATTATTACTATCAAATACTACACAACACACTTCAACTACAAACGAATACACCAAACTTTTACAACAAAAGTTAATGGTGGCAAGAGATCTGAGCACTCGACATCCGGGGAAAGGTGTGCTTGGGAGAAAACCGAATATGTAAATTATATATTGACCGGATATCAGAAATACACGTGATTTATAAATTACGTTTTTTTTTTTATAGGATCGATCTTTATTACTATCTAGCTATTTCAAAGAGGAGATAGAGAGAGAATAACAAAGACAAGGTGGCAATGATTCG
>JAJMAO010000042.1:0-113187 GCA_030572575.1 Scheffersomyces insectosa
TGGAGTTGCCCCCTTCTTTAAACCAATCCGGAGGCCTCACTAAGCCATTCAATCGGTAGTAGCGACGGGCGGTGTGTACGGGTCTTACTTTGAAAGTTCACGGATTGATGATTGAACAAATAGTTACAAGGGCCGACTAGCCCTCTCCTAAAATCACTCATGTTAACTTGCATAATAAATTTTATTGAAGCGAATACTAAAAGACGCAGGGATCTAAGAAAGGAACAATCTAATACTGATCTAATCTATTTTTTATGGAAATCTCTCATTTAGGATATCTTAGTCACCTTTTAATACTCTGAAAACAAGGGGTAACGGAAGAAGGGTATAAACAAAGGTCTTCGGGCTTAACCGAAGTGACAGTTGATGTCGTACTTCAACTTTCCGTTGGAGTCCCAGACACCCCAGTGCTTTTCGACGTCAGAAGTACCAGAGGTGTCTGGCTTCCAGATCTCATCAGCAAATTCGAAAACAGCAACGTTAACACCCCATCCTCTCATGGAACAGATGGCTTCTTGCCAGTAGGTAGCAGCATTGTCGACAGATGGAACAGAGTCTTCAAAGTTGGTACCGTCAGTTGGCCAGCCGGTCTCACCAACCCAGAATTCGATGTTAGTGTCACCCTTGGTGGTTTGAATGACTTGCAAGGCCTGCATGATATCATCGAAGAAAGAGTAAGAGGAGTTGGCCTTGGTTTGTCCTTGCCAGTAAGAGAAGGCGTTGGCGTAAACAACATCAGCGGACTGGATAGCAGCTGTATTGGCACCGTCAACAAGGACGTTCCAAGAGTCGACAGTACCGACTGGAACGGAAGAGTAAGACTTACCGTTGACATCCTTGATATCGGCAACCAAGTCCTTGATGTCAGAGATCTTAGAGGCTAACTGAGCGGCAGTAAGATCAGCTCTGTATAAAGCCTCAGATCCAACGAGGAAAATCTTAACGGTTTCCACGGAAATAGTTGGCAAGTAAGTTTGCAAAGCTTGCTTCTCAAGTTCGAAATGGGCATCGTCAGTTGGCCAGATACCAAGCATAAGTTGGAATCCCTTGTCAACAGCGGCTGGACCAAGGTATTGGAGGGTGTTACAGTCAGAGACGGCGTAAGTCTTGACAACCTTGGAGTAAGAGGCGATGTTGTCGAGATCCAGCTCGTAGTCGGCGGTGTATTTACAGTTACCGTTGTTGTCCTTGACACCGAGGTTGAAACCAAGCTATATTGATTGTTAGTAACATTCCAAGAATAGAGAATTTCGTGGTTATATGGAAGAATGTGATTGTGGAAGGTATCTTGTGTGAGGTCAATAGCAAATCTATTGCATTTTGATGTATAACCAAGCTCACGCATTCGAAGCTTTCGAATAGGTCTTTTCGACTTAGTTTTTACCCGGTAACGAGACATGTCAGGAACACATTTGGTATGCTTTCTACGATAAGCGCCCTGGTATTGCAACACACAAAGGTCACTTTCGTCTTCATCAGAATAGATGCCATATTCACCTGGTCTTGTCAGCTAAGCGATTCCCACATACTTAACCGGTACATCGGCAGACACAGGGAATACAACAAAGGCGCACAGATCTGTTTTCTGGCGACTCTAGACTGCTTCCACATCCACTTTCTGGTCCCTGACCTTTACATCTAATACTTACGTCTCCAATGGCGGCAGCGGAGGCTAAAAGAGCGGAAATGGCAGCTAAGTACTTGAATTGCATGTTGAGTACGGTACTTCTTTATGGAGGTTGAGATACTGCAAACGAACGAATGATAGTCAACGATCTATACTATCCAACCAGAAAGAAACTGCTGCTAAAGAATCATTCAATTTGGCAGTTCGCAGAATCCCACACAAACAGATTTTTGGTGGTTTCACCGCCAGCGGGTATGGGGTCCGGGTAACGCAAAATTTCTTCACAGAAGGAAATGTAAACAGAGGGGGCGGTGCAGGAACTTTCCATATTTAGACATAAGTAGACCGATTCTAGATTTGACTATTTTTAGAACATAGAGTCGGAGGTCGGAAGAAGCCCCGGTGTTGTGGTGGGACGGTAGTAGAGAGAGGTTTATAGGGCAGGCGCAGAGCGACGTAGGTTGACGTTGGAAGGTAAATTTTGGTGGCATGGGTCAGAAAAGGGGTGGAATGAGCGGGAAGCAAGTGGGACAGATCTGAAATGAGGCCAAAATCTGGAAAGTCTGGAAAAATTCGATTAAAACAGACGTTACTCCAGTCTTACCTATTTGATGCTTAGTATAGTCGTAGAGTGGTTGAGTGTTGCTGCAGTTGCTGTTTACTCCCCAGCTCTTACCCTCGGCTGATAATAACCGAGCACAACAGAAACTGCATTTCCGACCAGATGCCAGATCTGAAAATGGAAGGGCCCGATTTGTAAATTATTGGAGATTGAACCTCGCCGAGCCTTAGCCTGAATAGGAAGAGATCCAGGACCACCAGAGATTCACTGTCATGCCACGAGAAGGGCTTACGGGAGAGAATAAGAGATCCGAATCGACAAGAAACTCGTCTCGAGACGAGTCTCGCGGCCAGCATCGTCAAACATAGCGCAATATCTTACATTCCTCTAATCGGTTAACCTCACCGGTTCCTTTTCCTCGTTGACAGCTGATGCTTCTGTATGTAGCATTTGCCCAATTGGGAGATCTCGTTATTTTCGGTTTTGTTGCAGATTGCAGGATCAGTGAATGCAAAAACAGGTGGGGAGGAGGCTATTATGCTGTGTGCTGTGTGATTGTTTGTTTGGCGTATTAGTATGGTGAATTGGTACGGTGAGTTATTATGTATGATGTTGAAGTATGGCTGTTAAATCAGGATATACGAAGCGGCTGTAGATTGGAGTTCCACGTTGTGTGCTATTGAAGCACTTCTAACGCACATTTTTTACGCTTCGTTTCTTATATTTGTTTCATTATCTATGTTTATTCTAGACGTTCTTGGTTAAGACGACGTTGGCTCGAAGTTGCGGTAAATGGCTGCGAATTTTGTTAGTTGTTTGAATTTTTCTACATACGATTTTGGAGTAGTCTTGATAGAATTCTAAGTAATTTATAGGGCATTAAATGGTTAGCCGAATAAGAATGCTACATTGGAGGCGATATAACAAAGCTATGATGTCTATGGTACATTTATGTTCATCTCTCTACTACTTCTCACTATGAAACACCGTCTAACTATACACCTTCGTCAATGCAATCAATAAGGCATCTTCCGTTCTGGCACCGTCAGGAATTGCCAACTGGCCATCAAACATCTGGCCAACGGAGTCCACTCCCTCCAAATTATCACGCTTAAAACTGGTCTCGTAATCCTTGTAGTTACCCACAACCAACAAAACGTTACTGGAAGTTTCAGAGCTAGGGACCAGCTCAAGAACCTTGATTTTGGTTACGTCTTCAATCTTGTCATTAGAATTGAAGTAATCGTCAGAGTGAACATAGATACTCGAAGTGTACCCTTCTGGAACCGAACTCTCAGTGAAAATGGAGTTGAACTTCTTACAGAAACGAATGTAGTATCCGAAGGAGGATTTATTTCCCATAACACCATATGCCTGTAATGGGGAGACGATAGTTTTGTTCTTTAAGTCAACAGTTACACGAGAATTCACTGGAATTTCACGCTTGATGTTTAATTCCAAAGGCTCAGATTCACCGATGTTAACGTACTTAGTGACAGAGATCTTCTTTTCAGCCTTTACCTTCTTACTCTTGTCCTTCTTAGAAACAACCTTTGGCGTCTCCTTTGGAATAGTGATACCCTCTTTGAAGTCCCTATATACTTTGTTGTTAGACATGAATGGTAAGGTGGTGATTTTGGGTAATTTGTATGCATACTTGAATTTTTTCAAGATGTCTTTGTTAATTGGGTTGGGGTTAATTACAGGAGAAAATATAGTCTTGACCAAGTATGGGGGAGTAATGAAAAATTGCAATAAGCCAGCCAATAAATAGGAGTCATTTGCTCCACTGGAAGGAAGTTCTGGCTCTTTTACTTCATCTTCAACCTTTGGTTGAACGATATCCTCATCACTGAAGTTGAACTTCAACTTTTTACCACCCTTGTTTCCACCCATTTCTACGACCTTTTTGTCTTGTTTGGCCAATTCCTCCGCATACGGAGTGTCTAATATTATGATCTCAACGACGTTGTATATCGTAGATGCTTTAGCGATCTGGTGTGCTATGGCAGTTGCCTGTTCGAGATTACGGGCATTCTTAGGGCCTATGATAGATGACGGAATGCACACAGAAACCTGGACTTTTGGGGTTGATTTCACCGGTTTTTTTGTAGGACTCTCTGATGAGGTCTCGTCTGACTTCCGCTTTGCCATTTTCAACAAGCTAATACTATTTAACACGAAGATACTGCTGCTCTTGTCGTTTAGATCTCTCTCCAGACGTTGATTAACTGAAAAATTCAAACTCATCTTAGAAATTTCAAATACTGCATACAGAAGAGAACGACTTAACTATGACAGTACGATGAGAGGATGGGAAGAGATCATTATCAGCAGATTAGGGGCTAATGAAGTGCTATTCCTATATCAATGGGCATGAATTGCATGTAATGGGCATATAAGTATTGTTTATAAATTCAAAGAAAGAAACAGGACAAATTGGTGGGAAGTGATCGAGTATTTTTGTCTTGTTTCATTCCTTACTTCATCTTTTTTGCAATCAAAATAGAGATGCTACAACGGATTATATATGTACATCATATATACAATGAATGTGTAATGGATATAACACGTATATACAATCATACAAGCTGTGTCACGAAATATAAGGAACCCCATATGTTCTAATCGACTTTTTTTATTTAAACTTAACTTGGCTCAAAACTTAACCAAAATTTATCTTCTATACAACAAACATCCCCCGTTCCTCCTTACATTTCTGCACCATGATGAAACGTATATATTAATGAACGACAAAGGAACGACGTATTTAGAGTTTAGATGCGACAGCATGGTTTTGCAACTTAATTTTTTTTGGGAAAACTATTTACAATCACAGTGTTTAGGAATGACGACAGTTGGGCCTGCTTAGGCTTCAACGTTTTGCTCTTCTCCCTCTTCCTCCTCAGCGGTCTCAGCTTCGGCCTCCTCAGCCTCTCTAGCATCCTCCTCGGCCTCTAACTTGGCAATTCTAGCCTTGGCCTTTTCGATGTTGATCTTAGTCTGCTCCTCTTGCTTCTCCTCAAGGGCTTGTAAGGTCTCCTTCAAGATGCCGACGGTGCTGGTGACATCTTCCTCCTTGGTTGGGAAAGGGATGCTCAAGTCACTCAAAGAGACAATGACTTCTGGGTCTACGGTGAAGTTCTTGGACTTGTTCTTCTTTTGCTTGCTCTTCTTGGACTTGGAGCCAGCGAAGAAAGCCTCCTGCTCCTTCTTGATGACAACAACATCATCAGGCATTTCGATCTTTCTGATGTTGTTGTTAGTTGGCAAGGTACCGTTGGTGGAAACAGCGGCCTTTGGAGCTGGCTTGACGTAAGATGGGTCGAAGTAAGACAACAAGTTGTGGATGGAGTTGATCTCCTCGGTGAAGGCTGGGATAGAAGCCTCGGTCAATTGCTTCTCAGCATTCTCCTTTCTCTTTTGTTGCTTCTCTTCCTCCTGTCTTTGCTTGTACTCCTCGTCTCTCTTCTTTCTCTCCTCGGCCATGTTAACCTTGAACTTGGCGAATTGCTCCTCAAGGGCAGCCCTCAATTTTCTGATTTCGTTGAATTTCTCGTCCTTTTGCTTCTTGACTTCGTTTCTCTTGGTGTAGAGTTCGTCTCTCTTAGAGATGATGGACTTGTTGGACTCGTTAATCTCGTCCAATTCCTTCTGGATCTTGTCGAATTGAGCAGACAATTCCTTGTTTTGGAGCGACGAGATCTTCTTCTTCAAGTCGGCGATCTTCTCCTTGTCTTGGTCGATAAGAGCCTGGGTCTTCTCGATGCTGCCGAAGTCCTTACGCAACTTACGTAAAGAAGACATTTCCTTGACGTGTCTTCTCTCATCGGCCAACTTCAAGTTACCGGCGTCGATCAAGGAATCCAAGTAGCTGATTCTGGCATCGATTTCACCGACATTCTTGAACGAGTTCTTAGCAGTCTGGGCCTGGATCTCGGCGATCTTCTTCTTCAACTGAGAGTCGATGTTCTTGATCTGGTCGTTGATGGCGTTACGCTCGTTCTTGGTGGTGGACTGCTTGGCGATCAAGGCCTTCAATTGGGCCTGCAAGTCGTTTCTGTTGTCCATGATCTTCTGGTCGATCTGGGCCTTGGAGATGGCGTCGTTGAGCTCGTTGTTGGTGAGGTCCAACTTCTTGATCTCGGCTCTGAGAGTCTCGATCTGGTCCTTGGTGGCCTTGTCATCAGGGCGCTTGATGAACTTTCTTTGGGGCTGGGACGAGCCGGAGCGGTTGGACGAAGCACCGTTGGCGGAGCTTGGGGTAGCAGTGGTCGAAGACATGGTGTTCACGGAGAGTAACAGACGGGTTCAGGGAACGAGATAATGGGGACTAACGGGCGGTAGAGGACGAGTTACAGGGCGGAACAAGGGACCGAATGGGTGTTCTGGGATCTGCACTTGGGGGAGGCGGTTGACAACGAAGTGTATGCAACTTTCGACGCTTAAAGGAGGGAATCGGTGTTAAAGAAGAACTGGTGGACAACATTCCAACAACTGAACAACAGTGACAACGAAGAAAAAAACGCCCGTACACCAGCGACCGTGAGAGTGTGTGGTGGAAAATCCACGCTGTGAAAAATTCGTTGGTCGACAGGCTGTCCAGAACGGGGAAGAAAGTGAGAGAGTGAGAGAGTGAGAGCGAGTGGGTGCGACACAGGTACGTTTAGCAGGAATGTTAGTTAAGAGAGTGAGTGAGTAAGAGAGTGAGAGTAAGAGAGAGGTGGCAGGAGACAGGAGAACCAGAGTGACTGTGAGACCGAGACCGAGAAAGACAGACCGAGACAGACAGACAGACAGACGGACTCAGACACAGAGTGAGACAGACACCGAGACTGAGAGACCGAGACTGAGAGACCGAGACTGAGAGAGATACAGGAAAGCAGACAGAGAGTCTTTGGGTGAGAGAGAGAGTGAGATCAGCGACGCCTAAACACAGGAACAAATCCCAGGCTAAGACCAACCCGCCAGCAGAGACAAGAACACGTAAGACCAACCAGGTATGGTCGTTCCGGGAAAAGCAAAGCTGCGATTATTGTTATTGTTGTTGGCTTCGTGTTCTGTGTTTTGGCCAGAAAATAGGAAGAAAATTGGAATCCTTCTACGACAATGCTTGTTTATGACCTTCTGGTTAGTACATCAGCAGCCATACATTGCGGCATGGATGTGTCTTGACAGCTGATTCGACAATCTCATACGACACGGGCTTATCTATGGGACGTCGTAAATAACGAGCGGAGATTGACTTCAATGGGAAGAAGCTGTAGGCCATGCTAAATGGAAATACAAATGGATGGCCGAATGCTCTGTCTACCTTACACCTCTAACGCAACAAAACACACAGAAATAATGCAAAGTAGTTTTCCGTTTTTTTGCCTTTTCCATTCTCAACATCCATGGCTGTATCTACCATACTAACAACATAATAACATGATAACATGACACTACATCAGTTACTCTCTTAGTGGCTCTCTTGTCGCTTTTGGTTTCTCTTCCCGCTGTTTGCGACGAAAACAATGAGATATTCGAAACACCCAAACCGCAGTACATACTGCCTCAAAACCACAAACAATTTTTTTATACGAGCGCGTACAAAATTTTACGATGAATAATTTATTGTTGATAACCACCAATAGTCTTTACAGTGTCAGCAAGCGCCGTTGTTTTCAAACTAATAAGAACATTAATACCAAGTCAGTTGTTCTGCTGTACTATAACCGTTGTCCAGTCATCAAATATTTTTGTCATTTTTCGAACCATTCGTTGAACTGAACAGAACTATTCACTACTGTTACCGGTAACACTCCTACATTTCGTCCAGCCGTACATCCACAAACCCACCTTAAACACCCAAAAATGTCCACAGACTACGCCAAACTCGTCGCCAGTCTCTCTAAAGACAAGATCTTGGCCAAATGGACCGAAATCACTCCTTTGAAGAAGATCTCTGGTATTCCTAGATCTGCTGGCTCAGTCGCTGCTTCGGCTTCTACCTCCGAAGAAGATCTCTTTAATGGACACGACGAAGAACAGATCAGATTGATGGAGGAATTGTGCATAGTGTTGGACAACGACGATAAACCAGTTGGTGCCGGTACCAAGAAGTTGTGCCACATCATGGACAACATTAACGAAGGTTTATTGCACAGAGCATTCTCAGTATTCCTGTTCAACGAAGACGGCAAGTTGTTGTTGCAACAGAGAGCTGACGAGAAGATCACTTTCCCAGGAATGTGGACAAACACCTGCTGCTCCCACCCGTTGTGCGTGCCATCGGAATTGGGTATAACTTCCTCCAGTGACAGCTCAGAAATCAACCAGTTATCTGCTGCCGTTAAGGGAGCCAAGAACGCTGCCCAAAGAAAGTTGGAGCACGAGTTGGGTATTCCATACGAGGATTCTCCTCTTGATAAATTCCAGTACTTGACCAGAATTCACTACAAATCCGCCAGTGGAGACGAAGACTCCAAGTGGGGAGAGCATGAAATAGACTACATTTTGATCTTGCAAACCAAGAATGATATCACCATCGACGCCAACTACAACGAAGTAAAAGACTATAAATATGTGAGTGCTGACGAATTGAAAGCTATGTTTGAAGATAAGAACTTAGTCTTCACTCCATGGTTTAAGTTGATTTGCCAAACTTTCTTATTCAAGTGGTGGGCCAGCTTAGACAGCTTAGAACAGTTCAAGGACGAAGAAATCCACCGTTTACTTTAGAATCTGCATATATTTAATCCACGAATAATAGATAAATAACCACGACGTATATGGTAGTAGCATGTAGAATGGATGTTGGAAAATGTCACTTCGAATACGGATTGATTTGCAATGCTAGGCTACTTTACAAATTTTGGATAGCAATCGTACAGACAGTTCTTATTTCGTAGAACTTGGGCATTCAATTACATGGAATATCGTGTCGATTGAATAAGAAGCAAGGAAAAAATTAGTACTAACACATTTAACCAATTCGCTACTCAATTATTCAGACCATGTAAAGAAAGTAGAAGACATTTGAATTCAATTTAGCCCAGTTTTACAGAGTTCAAAACGAGAATTCTCTTATTAAGAGTTTAGACTTCTTATCTTGCAAAGTTCTTAACTTTCAATCTTCTACAGCCAATTTCCATTTGGGTGCAAATTATCTTTTCGCTGCCACTGGTTATTGCTTTTTAAGCGAATATCATTTTTAGTTGCAGAATGTGTTTAGAAATTGGCAACCATCAAGTAGGCCAATAGCGAATATTTGCTATATCAATAATTGCAAGCAATCCAAGTGATAATATTCAATAGTGGTGATAGCTTGAAATTGCTCAAGTGCCCTTTACAATACCACGGCTTCCATCTAACTATGGATGCTCATTATTCAGTGTGTTACTTTCACCACCGCCCGCTAGACTGGGTGGAATGTACAAGAAAAAATACTGAAAAGAACACCACAGATACCAACCCCGCTCTTTGCTATCTCTGGTATCCCATTATACTGTTGCACCACTGTGCTTCACCCTAACCCCATCTTCCTCTTCTACCCTGGCTAACCCGGGCGATCCTCTCTCCCTTTGACTCGTAACCGTTGACTCCTCCGCTTCCACCACAGCAAACACACGCACGTGACTTATTTTGACTTCTCTCCAGCACGTGACCAGGCGAAGAGATTTTTAATGGCACTTATACTTCCGAATAGCATAATGGAACCATGTTTAACGAAGAGTATTAGTAAGATAGATCTTCAATTCGGTGGTAGATCGTGTTTTCTGTCATCTGGGGTCGTTACTGTTGCACATATGATTTCGCTCAGGCAGCTTCTGAGAACAAGAGTGGGCGTGAAGCCAATGGTGTTATATAGATCATTGGCTACTGCTGAGTCTATAGATAACACCTCTCCAACAGAAATAAAACCGAAGACCAGAAGACGTAAAACCGTGTTCACCGATGCTTTGAACTCGGGACCTTCGTTTGACGACTTCGTCAGCGGAAAAGCCTCGGAAATAATGGACCCATTAGAGGCTGCTAGAAAGGACCCTAACCAGAGATTACCACTGTGGTTGAAGGTGCCTATTCCTAAAGGTAAGTCATTCCACAATGTGAAAAAAGACGTACGTGAGTTGAAATTGGCTACCGTGTGCGAAGAGGCAAAGTGTCCTAATATCGGTGAATGTTGGGGAGGAAAGAAATCTGAGGCTACAGCCACAATTATGTTACTTGGAGACACTTGTACCAGAGGATGTAGATTCTGCTCCGTCAAGACCAATAGAAACCCAGCTAAGCCAGATCCAATGGAGCCAGAAAACACTGCTGAAGCAATCAGTAGATGGGGTTTGGGATATGTGGTGCTTACAACCGTTGACAGAGACGATTTGGCCGATGGTGGTGCTCACCATTTGGCCGAGACTGTGATTAAGATCAAGCAAAAGGCTCCACAGATCTTGGTGGAAGTCTTGGGTGGTGATTTCAGAGGAGATTTGGAAATGGCTTCGGTTTTGGCTAAGTCTGGATTGGATGTTTATGCCCATAACTTGGAAACCGTAGAAGCATTGACTCCATTTGTTAGGGATCGTCGTGCTACATACAGACAGTCGTTGTCTATTTTACAAAGAGCTAAGGAAACCAAAGAATCCTTGGTGACGAAGACATCTCTTATGTTGGGATTGGGAGAAACAGACGAGCAGATCATGCAAACGTTGAAGGATTTGAGAGAAATCAAGTGTGACGTCGTCACATTCGGTCAATACATGAGACCTACCAAGAGACACATGAAGGTGGTCGAGTACGTGACACCAGAGAAGTTCGACTACTGGAGAGACACTGCATTGGAATTAGGATTCCTCTATGTTGCCAGTGGACCTTTGGTCAGATCCTCATACAAGGCCGGAGAGGCCTTTATTGAGAATGTCATCAGAAAGAGAAGGCACAATGTGGGAGAAGCACCAAGATTGGCCCAGGAAATCAACCCAAAGATCTTTTCCGAACAGAACTAGATCTTGCATAGATAAGGCATCGATATATAATTGTACAGTAATAAAGGTTATAAATGGATAAGACGTAAGTGTTTGGGAGAGACAAGCTGATCTACGGATTACTAATCCAGAAGAGCTGCTTCAAAGAGTTCATCCGATGTCTAGAGTATCTATAGTAATAGATCGTGAAATACAAAAGGATCCTACAACTAAAATGAACCCTAAATTGACTTGTGACCAGAATCATTCTTCAAGGAAGCGATAATAGTACATGAACTATGCATGGGGTCTTTCTTTCTCACTGGTGGATGTAATAATCCGAGAAATAGTCCATTATTTCGGAAGCTCTCCTACCTATGTTACCAGAGATAATATACAAACAGTCACCCAAATTCCAGCTATTCAACTACAATATATACTACTAACAA
This sequence comes from Scheffersomyces insectosa, assembly GCA_030572575.1. Taxonomy (NCBI): domain Eukaryota; kingdom Fungi; phylum Ascomycota; class Pichiomycetes; order Serinales; family Debaryomycetaceae; genus Scheffersomyces; species Scheffersomyces insectosa. The sequence continues at coordinate 11,581 of JAJMAO010000042.1, forward strand.
TTTACCCTACCAGCACATAGTAATACTAATAGCACTACTACTGATAAATTCGCAGCCATTTCCTCTCGCTAGAAAATAATACGGTCCAATTTTGTAGCAGTAACTTCTGCCCCTAAGGAGAAGTGTGTCACTAATTTTTTTCTGTCAGTAGAGGAATAATTAGAATTAAGCCATCCGACGTATATTAATTGCATATCCAATGAGCAATAATAGAGTACTATTTAACCGGTGAAAACAAACAATAAATATAAAAACAAACAATATAAACCCACGATCCATCCATTGTATTGCCATCAAGCTACATTTCACAAATTACCAAATCTCGCCCTCCGGGTCTGTCTCTTATGACACAATCCTTCTCTCTTCTCTAGGAGTGAAAAATGCCATTCTTCTTCGACGCACCGAAAAACCGAATACCGCGATTCCACCACGAACCACCTAAAAATAGCCCATTGTCCATAGTTAACCTCTCCAGTCGTCCACGCCGTCCGCACCGCCGTCGCGTGAAACGAGTCCAATTTTTCACCCATTTTTCACCCATAGGCGAACTCCTAATACAGCTATACCCCGGTCATTTTCACCAAAAAAACCCCACCAGCTTCAAACACAGCCACCAACACCTCCCAGCACGTACACACACATTCCACCTCTGAAAAAGAATCTCCCTCCTCCAACGACCAGATGGGCCACTGCTCATCTCCACATCGACCACCTCGGCCTCTCTCCCCAATTCCAGCTGCAAATCGCGCTCGCTCCCACAAATCACAGCGAGAACAAAAGTCGCTCCTGCGAGAGAATTCCTGGAAACAATAACACTGATGATTTAGGTTTGCTATTGGGGTGAACAATAGCGACTTTGGCTACTGATCCAGGCATCTACGAGAGCACGGTGGAAATTGCAGCGATCGTAGTGACAGTAGGGGCATTAGGGTACAATTTTGCTGCCATTAATACACATTGAACTGAGATTCACTGGCATTGATCCAATAGTGACAGGTACCGATCGTTGGCTGTAAACGAACCCAGAAATTGCCTTTAGTTGAGAAGTTCAGATCACAATTGATTCGGCTCCGTTTGAAGGCATAGACTACACCGGAAGCAACTAGGAACCTACTTCCTCGAACTACTTGGCCTGTCATCCTCTTAATCATCAGATACAATGGCTTCCCTCAGAGAGACGTTGGAAAAGAACAACGACAGCGAAGAGTCGTTGATCTCCCAATTCGAAACCACTTTGACCATAAGACCAACCGCCAACGAAGATGACGAGGTCAGAGACATATCCATTGATCACACGGTTCTCAACAACAATACCACCTACAATTACAGCAGAGATCAGAGCATCGTAGACATAGATGAACTAGAAGAGGAAGAATTGATCCTGGAACAAATCCCGAAGTTCAAGACTAGAAGGAGGTATAGCTTGTTACCGAAATACGCTACAAAGATCACCACCAGCACCTCCGAACCATCTTCAGAATCGCCAGGTACAGCCTTCACGAAATCGCCTTCTCCATCTGGCTTAGAGGGGTACTACCGCAGCCTTGACCCCAAATTCGAGGATATCCTACAACCATCGCCTTTGATCGATTACTCGTTAGACAAATTCACAAAGAGTTTCAACGACTTCTTGAACTCAAACCCGCATATCCAGAAAGAGTCACCTCGCTTTTCTAAAGAAAGCGATAAAACATTAGTCATTTTGTCGCCTTACTCGACAGAACATGCATTTGGAAGGAAATGGGTAACAAAATCCTACCTATCCACCATCTTCGAGCGGCCACAACGTTTATTGGCATCTTGCATTGGTGTGGCATCGGCCGTTACAATGTTTCCCTTCCATTATAAGCTTGTTAATTCGACTCGCAGAGGATCCATATTTTCCAGCCATGTCCGCAAAATCCATGGAAAGAATTGGCCTAAGAAGCTTTTCGAATTGTGCTTGGAATCCCACGAGAAGTTGAAGAACGATAACTTGGAGGTTCCAGAGGACTGGAACACTGGAGACATCTACGTTACTCCAAAGACCATTAACGCCATTGAAGGTGTAATCGGAACCATAGAATCTGCGGTTGACTCGCTCTATGGACCTGGATCCAACGACAAAGACACGGACAACAGCCATAACTTAGCATTTGTAGTCATCAGACCACCAGGTCACCATTCGCATGCTTGTTTGCCCAGTGGCTTTTGTTTGTTGAATAATGTCCAGATTGGAATAGAATACGCCTATGAACACTACGGAGTTACACACAGCGTAATCCTTGATATTGACTTGCATCACGGTGACGGTTCCCAGGATATCTGCTGGGAGAGAGCAGGATTTAAAGGAGATTATGGACAAGATGAAGACGATGAGTTAGATCCAAAATCGAACCCAAGAGATGAGTACGGGAAGCGCTTTGCCACATACCCAAAAGTGGGGTACTTCTCATTGCATGACATCAAATCATATCCAACAGAACTTGGATACGCCACCAAGGAGAATATTAAGAACGCTTCGACTTGCATCATGGACCACGATTTGAACATTTGGAACGTACACCTACAAGAATGGTCTAAAGAGGAAGAGTTTTACAAACACTATCAGACTAAATACGTGGCTCTTCTTAACCGTGCCAATCAGTTTTTAAATACTGCTAAAAAACAATATGAGCAGCAGTATCTGGATTACATTACTAACTTGGCAAAGTATAATAAGTATTTGCTTAAACCAGATTTGTATCAAGGTCAGACCTTAGAGAAGCCGTCACCTCCACCTCCATTTAAGCCCTTGATTACTATTTCCGCTGGTTTCGATGCACTGGAGTACGAGAATCCTCAAATGCAAAGACACGGAATTAATGTCCCTACATCATTCTACGCAACATTTACAAAGGATGTAGTGAAATTGGCTAAAATCCATACCGACGGTAAGGTGGTTTCCTTTTTAGAAGGAGGTTATTCTGATGGAGCATTGACTACTGGTATCTTTTCCCATTTGATTGGTTTGAATAATGACGAAGAGCTTTTGTGGAACAATACCTGGGGAACAGACCAGGTGATGAAAGAATTGGTAAAAGGTTGCAAAAAGAATTGGGCACCTTACAAAAAGCCACAGAGCGACATCACTATTTGGGCAAATGAGGTAATCAAATTGGGCCGGTCCATGATGCCAAACGCAATTCTTCCCGCCAACTACATCTATCAATATCAAGAAATGGAGTATAAGCAGCCACTAAACAAGATGGTTAAGGACATTATTGATCCAAGCAAAGCAAGAGAGATGTCCAACAGTCCGCTTAAGACTGATCCAGAGGATGATAGAAAGTTGATGAGACACACACGATCATATTATAAAAAGATGGCAACTGCACAAAAGCAACAGCAGATACAAGACGAGTCATCTGGCCATGGATTACCAAAATACTAGTTAAATATTAATAGATCATTTGTACATCTATAGCAAAATATAGACCCGAAAAATGATGGCCAGGTTCAGATATAGTCTCAGACTGACTCTAATATGAAAATCTTTACTTTATTAGAGTCATGGTCCCAGAATATATAAGAACACATTAGATCCCCTCAGTCGTACACCATTATAGCTCATCTAGGTCCATGAGAGATGGGTCGACAGGGCCAGATGCTACAGATTTTCATTAAAACCACGGAACAACAACTTCCATTGTTTTGGAATTCGCAGCCAACGAAACTATAGGCGGACATGTCCGAACCAGACCAACAACCTAACCACATACATAAATAGCCAATGAAACTATCTTATTTATCAGCCCATCTTCACATTAGCTTATTCTGTAAATCACATTCGGCGGACTAAGTTTTGCGTCCCAGCACAAGATAGCTGTCGTACCAATATTCATGTCTTATTCGAACCGAATATGGATCGGTTCTTGATATCCTTGCATGGCGGAGCTTCCCAAAGCGTCATTCTCACAAGACTGTAAATCAAGGCGACTTTACACCAAAACAGTGCATACGCCTTACGTGTATGGCCACCCAAAACAGAAAAAGTCGAAAGTCCGGTGTGGGAGCCAATGAAACGAGGATATGTCAAGATGCGAGAGGTCGAGAGAAGGAACGTACTTGTGCCTATGTGGATGTGGATCATTAAAGAGCACTCGTAATGTCATGCCTTACCGCAGATACCACTGAGTTCTGTATGACTCGATTGGTATAGTGACTTTGGTCTTGCTGCGTTGTGGGAAACGCAGGGTAGCAGATTTCCCGATTGGGACGTCTCGGTGTTAGCGATATGTGCGGTTGGTTCCATGGGGTAGAAGTATGGTACGATGAATAGAGAGTTAGACAGCATAGAAAGTGAAGAAACAGTACTACAAGAAAGCAACCCAAGGTCTCTAGCCACTGTGATGATACAGGAGGCTATTGTTAGATTGGAACCGCAACGTTTTGTGAGAATCGTAGATCGCAGTGGGCCAGGGCCACGCGTGGACGTTGAGGTGTGCAAGCACGATCTGCTGTATGGCTTGGTGTAGTGTTAGACGTATTCCGATACATCGCGTAAAAATAATACGGCGTATCGCTGCTGACCTCGGCCACGCGTGTAGCTTTTACAGTAGTAGGCTTAACCTAGGTAGTAGGCTCAACGGCAGAGCTGTAGATATCACGACTGGAATCGGTATGGCACCGGCTGCAAAGCGCGAATCGCGGGACGGTCCACTACGGTACCGATAGGAAGCAGGATTCTAGCCTGAGACAGTTGACGTGTTGCAGAGGTGTTCTTTATTGCTCTTGTCACGTCTATGCAGCTGTAGGGCAGACACATATCGTAGATGAGCTGGGGCTACGCAAACGGTGCCAGTTAAAGTTTCATCTTAGTTGGTTCATGGACCCCGTCCACGCATGTTTTCTGCCTACACGAATGCAATTAAGGTTTCGTCAGTAAACAATGGCCCTGCTGTAGGCAGGTGGTGGGAACGCACAGAGTGCTAATTCATGGTAGAAAGAGGAGGAAGAGGAATGGTGGCGGGTGTATTTTGATTGGGATCCGGATCGCAGCCGTGTTGTTTGGGGATGATATTTGTTGGTGAGGTCTCCACAACGATGGATCTTATAGGCTTGCATAGGGCATTATTGGGAAGAATAGGTAGGTACTCCGAAGAGACCATGAAAACTACGAAGAGATTTAAGCATACTGGATCAAATACCCGTAGACTGCTACAAGACACATACACAATGCCGTTTCACACCCTGAGCGGATCCCCCAGATCAATAAGTCTTTGCTGGCTTCTTTGCACTCTGTGTGGACTATTTCATTGACTAATAATAATAATAATTTAAAGCTGTAATCTCCAGAAAATATTTTCTCCAGTCATTGTTGATTTTCATGTTGGGCTTGTGAAAGCGAGAGAGGGTGGACAAAGAGCGATTCTAGGGGGTTGTAGTACTGGCAGAGATGGTAGAACTGTAAAGGTGATTCCATCGAATGGTTTGGGACCGTTTGCTACAGCCCATACTTACTACGTAAAATTACGTCTGTGGATTTCTTGTTACTGTAACTATGACGCCAAAGTGACGCTAGAGCAATAAAAAAAAATACGAACAGCGACTGTGCGTACATACATCCACCAGCGGCTCTTGCATTACGTATGAGAGAGCTATGAAGTTCTCTCAACCACCCGTATGCTAGACCGTAGAAGTGTAGTTTCCACCTCTCATTGGCAATTGCCATGTACCCCAACCCCCATTTCATCTCCTCCCACTCACGCTCCTGTACTTCGCACCCCGTTTCTCGATTATCGTTTCTCCATTACCTTATACATCTTTCCCTCGCCGTTCCTCGCCGTACGTCTCCTGAATCTACCACTGTCACAGTCTCCACCGCACGCGCCAGAAAACAATCTGCCTCCCTAAAAACAGCCACCTCCGACCACTACAAACGGTACTCAAGGGAACGCCCTGATGTGAGCAGGTATTAGCAGCAGTAATATCAGATAATTGTGTAACAGCAGCAGCAGCGGCAGCAGTAGTATCAGATAATCGTGTAGAAGCATTAGAACCAGCCGCAAATCACGGCAATTCGCGTAGTAGCCCTAGTTCGTGTCGTTGTCTGAATTCGTAGTCGTAGCCCATATTTTGTCTCGTTTCGTCATTGTTGTGTCTGGCCCTTTCAGCCTTGACTGTTTTAGTGTTTTAGTGTTTTACTGGTTGAGTCTGTAGTCCTCTCGTTAGTTAGCGCTCGCTGCTTGTGGACTTGTTTGTATCTGTGCGTCTGTGTTTGTGAGTTTCCTCACTGTGATTCCTTTGCTCAGTCGCTAATTCCTCCCTCAATAACTTTTCTGTTTGTGAGGTTTGTGAGGTTCGTGAGTTTTGTTCGCTTCTTCATTTTCTTTGCTTGTGTGTTTCTTTCTTCCCGAGCTTCTTTGTTTTGGCCGTTTTCAGATCTGTACTTCGCCAGTTCTGTACTTTGTGCTTGTAGTCGTGGGTTGTTTGATTCGGCAACGACTTGATTCCTTCGTTGTACGCTTCTTCCGTTGTTCGAGAGATCTACATTCTACACGCTATCGTCTTTTGAGGTTGTCGTTACACGTAACCGCTACACGTCGTATCCTAGACAGTCAACTCTCCACCAGCCCCTAGACGCTACACGTCACACCCTGAATCCAGCTCCATAGTACACACTGCACCCCGAAGCATACGTGCAATAGCGTCCCACTACCTCCTTGCTTGTGTTTAGTCGATTCAAGACTGCTTCCCCCATAACTCCACACGCTTCAGGCCCTTTCCGTCCACAAGCTTCACCATGGAGACGTCCACAAGATCCCCCACAGTGGGATCCACTTCGTTCCTGGCCAACTCGCCCACAGTTGCACAATCCGCGTCACAACAACCCCACAACCAACAGATTCGGGTGCCATCCAATGGCTCTCGAGCAAGCGGGTTGTCGTCTCCAGTGACGTTGGCTTCACCAGCCAGCTTCTCGCTGGCCAAGTTACCGTCATTACCCAACATCCCGCCGACGTCGCCCTATCTGGGCCTGTTCCCCAACGGTCTTCACACGCTTCAGACTATCAAGATCCCAACACAACAACCACAAACAATCCAGATCCCCCAGCAAGACCTGCCAACACCGTCATCTCCCGAACTGCCGTATCCCATCATAGACGATAGGGGCAATTTGAGCCACGGAGTGATCAACGAAGATGGAAGTGCTACAAGCTTGACCAAAGTGGTGCCTTCGGCCGACTATAGAAGCGAATCCAATAGTGGCGGTAGCAACTATGGCAGTGCCAACACCAGTGGTGTTAACAGTGGTAACCACAGCGCCAGCAACAGCGGAAGTAACCACAAATTGAAGATCAATAACAATAACAATAACGGCCATGGTCATAGCAGTCATAATAGTAATAGTTCTAGTAGCCACAACAAGTCCAATTCCAGCTCCAGCAGCAAGGCTAACAACCACCCTTCTTCCAATGGCAGTATCACAAACATCACCAACCACTCCAAGAGCAGCAATAAAAGTAGTAACTCACGCGTCAGAGAAAATATCAAGGACAATGGCAGAGATAGTGCCAGAGACAACGACAGATCAGCTAGAGAGGTCAATAGAGAACGCGAGAGTAAGGAGAGAGAGCGCGAGAAAGAAGCCAGAGATATAAAGCTTGATATCAGAGAGAAGGAGCTGAAGGATCGCAATGACCAAAAACTTCGTGAACAACGAGACCGTGAACAGAAAGAACTTGAGCAACGAGTTCGTGAACAAAGAGACCACGAACAAAAGGAACTCGCCGAGCTTCGTGAAAAGAGGGAACGTGAACAGCGAGAACTTCGTGAACAGAGAGAACAAAGAGAACGTGAACAACGGGAACTTCAAGAGCAGAGAGAACAAAGAGAACGCGAGCAGAAAGAACTTCGTGAACAACGGGAACTTCGTGAACAGAAGGCACAAAGTGAACCAATTAAAGTCATCACGGAGAGTGATTTGAAAGAGACTACCAAAGAATCAAAGAGCATACCTGTCAAGGACTCTAAAGACCGCAAACGTCTTCAATCAGTTCCTCCATCCGATCTTCGCTTCGACCGCTCAAAATTCTCTGATGCTCAGTTCATCGATCAACTTCTCTTTGAGAACAGAGAGCTTCTGGCCCTCCTTTACAAAAGAGAACGCCAAGTGGCTCACCTCAGAGAACAGCTCAACCAGATATCGCAGCAGTTCTCACTTCCTCAATCAACGAAGGCAAGTTCAGCTCAGAGTTCTCCGTTAATGACTCAATTTTCTGGTCGTAACGTCAGTAATAGTAGCACACCTATAATCCCCCCAACAAGTGCTTCCGCAGAAATAAGAACACCATCAGCTGGAGGTGCAAGGAACACTAAGCGCCCAGAACTGCCTGTGCCACTGGTGCCACCACCAGTGCCGCAGAAGCTGCCACCATCACCATCACCATCACCATCACCATCACCACAAGATATCAAGCTTCCACCAACTCCACAAGAGCAATTCTCAAACTCGAGAGAGCTTGCCAAGGATTCATTGTTCCCCGAGAATCACCTGTTACCACCAACTCCATTGAATCAGGTGTCAGCAACACCAACCTTAGATGACAGCTTGAATTCATTGAACGAGCTTTCTCCATTACGCCAGTTAACCACATCCACATCTTCTTCTGCATCAGGAGTCACTCCACGTTATGGGAAAGAGGCAAGTGTTTTCTCTCCTGTTAACCACACTCCCCAACAGCCACCAACTCCACATCTGCAACTTATACTACAAAGCAACCAGAATGTGCCTACTCCAGAGATTCCAATGCGATCATCAAAAAGAAGACGTGGCTCACGCGAAGAGAACAATGCACCTCATCACAGCAGTAGCAGTAGCAGTACCAGTTACAATACGATTACAAGCGTGAATAGTGTTATTAATAGCGAGGTCAATAGCAACAGTACCGGAAATACTGGTGCTACAGGTACCACAGCTCACACAGTTGACAGTAGTATCACAGCAATTGGGGTACCTTCAGCGGGCCTCAATATCATATCTGCTGCTGATAACATTTCCATCCCTAACACAACTACTACTTCCAATACCTCTAGTCATTCCAAGCAACATACTAGAGAAGTTTCAACGGCGTCAGTAACTTCTGGTTCACTCCCTAACTCCAGTTCCAATATGAGCAACCTTTCAGCATCTACCTCCTTCGGACGCAATGCTGAGAAGTACCATCATGATACAGATACTATCCGTTCCAGTATTTATTCGAATTCTGCTATGCAAGATATTACTGGGGGTTCTCAATATAACGAGACAGCACCTATTGACACTAGTAACGTGGTCCCTTCGAACGTATTTGTTCCTAACCTTATTTCATCTGCTCCTGCAAGTGGCGTCGAAAGAACTAATGACAGATTGCCACACTCCCAAAGTTCTCAAAGTGCTCCTCTGAGCGCAGTGGTTGACCATAGTTTGAATGGTACTATTGGTTCTCCTGAGAGATACGAAACGAGTAGCAGGGAAAGAGACAGAGAAAGAGATTACAGAGAATATGAGAGGTACAATCAAAGTCCACAGCATCATAACCAAGGTAATGAAAGAGGAGATAGATATAACCCATATGTCCAGGCTCAAGAAACTAAGAATGTTCCTTTCAATCCGTATAACACTCCAATAGAGGGAAGAGACAATACGCGGGAGTTGAAAAGTCCTCCATCACCAGAGATTTCAAATAAAAAGTCCATGCATCAATCAAACTCGCATTCGTCACAACTTTCAGCACACTCGGCGAACAGTAAGCAGGTATATTCGCTGTCAAAGAACTCCAACAGTAATGGCAGTTTCAACAACAGCAGCAGTTCTGGAACAGGAAACACCAATGTCAATAGTGGTGCTACTCAACTGTACAAATCTCGTATCAAGTTACCGCCAACCTTGCAACAACAGTATCTGAAAGATCTTGAGAACGCAGCAGAAAGGGATAGAGTAGTTACTGATAGATCAAGTAGAGCCGATAGATCTGGATCAATTGGTGCTGGAAGCGAAAGAAGTGAAAGAAGCGAAGTCAGTGAGCGAGACAGAGAACGAGGAGAGAGAAGAGGTTCATTCAATGAAAGAGCTGAAAAGAGGGTTCACCATAGAGCTGGCTCCTACAGTGAGAGAGTTGATAGAAATGAAAGATCAGACAGGGTAGCTTCATCGTCTACTGAAAACAGGTCAGTGCACTATGTTTCAGCACTGCAAGCACCAGCTGTACCCCCCCCTATTGATGCTGATGTTCTCAGATCACCAGCAAACTTTGGAGCTATGCATGTACCTGGTCTTCTTCCTCCCTCAGCGACTGATTCTAATGCCACGTTTCATACTCCTCCACAGCAGATCACTCCCCAATTTCTTAGCAATGACATCGAGTCGGCCAAGTCGCACTCGTCCGTACAATCTAAACAATCTGAACGCTCTAGAAATTCAGGTGACTCGGGTGAATCAGGTAATTCAGCTAAAGAAGGTGAAGAAGGTGAAGTGAAAATACCACCTAACACTCCTGAGGTTTTATCGAACGGGAAGTTCAATATGAAGCTCAATGATATCTCGAATCCACAGCTAGAGGAGGATGAATCAAGAAGCTACATATCATCGCCCATTCAAGGAACTTTCTCACATTCTCAGAATTCTCCTGGCCGTTTTGCCAATACTGGAGGGTATGAAAATGAGCCGGAGTTGAAAACGCCTACTGTCAGTGAATACAGTACCACTTTGAAACAAGCACCACCAAGTCCATACAACTCCACTACTCAGCAAACTCCACTGAACCCTTATACTGCTTCCCAAGGACAGCAAAACAAAACACCAATAGGCCACCAATATGTTCTGACTCCTATGGGGGATAAGGCCAACTCTGTACAGACTCCACTGAACCCTTATACTGTTTCACAAGGACAGCAAAACAAAGCACCAATAGGCCACCAATATGTTCTGACTCCTATGGGGGAGAAGGCCAATTCTGTACCAATAAGTCACCAATATGCTCTGACTCCTATGGGGGATAAGGCCAACTCTGTGCAGACTCCAAGAGGAAAGACAAGTCACAATAACTTGCAAGCTCCTAGTTCATTCCAAGTGCTCGCCACTCCGAAAGCGGAAGATGATGAATCCAGCCTTTTCATCAAGCCTGAAGATTTCCAAACAATCAACATTTGTGTTGTGTCTACTATCAATGTCAATTCTTTGCGCCAAAGCGTAAGAAAACTGGAGGATCCAAACTGTACTATCCTGATCCATGATAGAGAATCCAATAAGGAGATGTGGAGGATTAGAAAGACCTTCTCTCAATTAGTGGCCTTTGATAATGAAATAAGACCCATCGTTGAATTCTTTGGATTGCCCCCAGTGCCTGACAAGACACTCTTTTTGCTGACTTCTCCTATTAAAATTGAGCAGAGAAGAGTGGCACTTCAGAACTACTTCAACACTGTTTTTGTCATGCCACACATTCCTCATATTGTGCTTTACAAGATGTGCAAATATCTTTCTCTTGACTTTGTGAATCCACTTGATGATTACAAGAGTGGAGCCAGGAAAGAGGGGTTCCTTGTGAGAAAGAATAAGGGATTGGGAAGTAATTGGAAAGTTCGTTGGTGTCAAGTAGAAGGTCCATACTTGGAAGTGTATGAAAACCCAGGTGGCCCGTTGATCGAACTGATAAAGCTCAAGGGTGCTCAGATTGGAAAACAGTCTAACGACAGCGTGGCCGAAGATAAGGGATACAGACACGCATTCCTTGTCATAGAACCTCAAAAATCATCTAAACTTTCTTCTCTGTTACCCAAGCACTTCTTTTGCGCAGAGACTGATCGTGAAAGAGATTCTTGGGTTAGTGCACTTGTTGAGTTCAATGACGGTGGTGATACACTGGTTATTTCGGCCGGCTCTGATGCCACTCTGATCTCAGAAACTCCAAATAGCAAGAATGAACAAGATGAGCGCTTCACCAGCTATGACCAGACTTCGTCATACACCTCTCATTCGCAGGAGGAGAGAGAACTGAATGGAAAGGAAAACAAAAAGCATAAGATGAGAAGTATTTTCCCATTCCGTAGTAGCAATAAGAATAATAGCGCTAACAGTCATACCTTACTTTCCACGGACAGTATTTTGGACGACGTTGATACTCTGAGTATTCCAGCACCTCCATCGGGTTCGCAGCTGAGTTTCCCTAACACTCAACATTATTTGAACCAAATGAATTTGGATGAAGACCTTACTAAGCTTATCTTTGGAAGAGAAGTAGGAGAGGCATACAAATTGTCCAATCAAATTTACTTGGGTCGTAGTGTTCCTAGTATCGTTGCCCGTTGTTTGGACTATTTGGTGAAGACAGGAGCGATGTACGAAGAAGGTATTTTCAGACTTAGTGGTTCAGCTTCGACGATTAGACAGTTGAAGGATCAATTCAATAACCAATTCGATATGGACTTGTTTGATTCTCCATTGAAACCTGATATTCATACCGTTGCAGGACTCTTAAAAACATATTTGAGAGAGTTGCCAGCACCTATTCTCGGATTGCAGGCGTATAACCACTTGAACACGGTTATATTGCTGAATAGTACATTATCAGCTACATCTTTGGCCATGATTTTCAGAGATTACTTCACAGACCCAGCGAATGTGGACGAAGTCCATTATAATATGTGTTACGTGATTTTCCGCTTCTTGCGCCAAATCATCGCACAGAACCAGATTAACAGAATGAACTTGAGAAATGTGTGCATTGTGTTTGTGCCTACTTTGAATGTGTCATTGGAGGTTTTAAATACTTTCTTGGTTGACTTTGAGTGTATCTTTGAGAACGGAAAGCCCGTTGCTGATGCTGATAGAGAGGTGCTTGATTTACATATTCCAAATTTCTGAACAAACAGTTCCATTGGAACGATATGACTCCGAGGAGAACACAAAAAATGCTGCAAGCTACAGTTTGCAATCCCTCTCTACGCTTTTGATTAAGATCATAACAATTTCTTTGTATTATTTTACCTAAATCACTAATCAGTAATATACACTGTATGTATTATTAACACAGATCTGTAGAATCTTGTATCTGCAGGATATCACTTTGATCTAGAGGGTTGCAGTAAGAATAAGAATAGTTACTTAGAATTACAGTATATTCATTTCGAGCTTTATGCAAGGTAAAATTGGCTCAATTAATGGATGATTCACTAAGAAATTAGACCATAATTATGCATGGAATACGGCTTGCCGAGCTCACAGCCTTCTATTACTCATCATTTCCATCTCGTAAACCCGATCAAGGTTGACTAGAAGGGTATGATTGAAAAATAATCCATTATACGAGTACCAAACGTTCCTCCCGAAACCGTCCTCTCCAGCTGCAAAAGTGACGTAAATAACTCGTTGTGACTACTACCAAGCCCACTGTCCATTCACCGGAACATCGATCAACGCATATATCTGCATCCGTCATGACGCAGAGATGACACATCACGTGCGGCACTCAGCCTCGCAGGAAAAGAGCTTAATTTGTGTGGTCGTGTACACAGCCTTGATTATATGCAGATACAAGCGTGACATAATTGCCGCAAACATACGATGGCTGAGTGGTGGGAGCACGAGAAAGCGGAAAAGTGCCAGCGAGAAGAATTGTGGGGAGTTCCGGTGCTGCAGGGTCGATGAGGTTTGCATGGTTGCAACACAGCTGTAGGTGGTAGAAGTGATGGAGTGCGGATGAAGTCATTTTGCAGTTATCATGGCTAGTGATGGCTGCGCATCGTGTTGATAATATAAATAGCCAGTGAGGGAATGTAGTTGCAAAAACATTTGACATAGTTTATTCATCACAATTACTTACACTACACATAGTATCATATACTATAACTTCAAGCATTTTAATTACAATTGCATCTCAATTGTAATATCACATCAACTTATTTACGCAAACAACTTTTAACATGAGAAGAGGATACGGCGGAGGCGGTTACGGTCGCTCTTACGGCGGTGGTTACGGCGGTGGCTACGGTGGTGGTTACGGTGGAGGATCTTCCTCATACGGAAGAAAACAATACTCTTCCAACCAGGACCAACTCGCTTCTTACAAGAACCAGCAACTGTCTACTTCTCAACAACAACAGCAACAGTATAAACAACAGCAACAGCAGAAATACGAACAACAACAAAAGATCTACTACCAACAGCAACAATTAAGAAAGAAAGAAGAACAAAGAAAGGCAGACCAAGCTAAAAAGGCCAAGTTAGAACAACGTAATCGTAACATGGCTATGGCAGGTGGAGGAATGATGGGAGGTTTCATGGGTCGTAGATTTTTCAGAAGAGGTCTCATGGGAGGTTTCGGTGGTGCCATGATGGGTGCTGTTGTTGGTAACAGTATTATGGGCCATCATCAAAGAAAGAGAAACAGACGTGAGGAAGAGGAGTTACACATGCAACATCAGGAGCTTAATCAACAGCAGCAACAGCTCAACCAGCAACAGCAGCAGCTCAATCAACAACAACATATGCATCAACCTCATTATCAACACCAGCAGCCTGGTCACTTCGTTCCAGACCCATATCACCCACAACACCATGTTAGTGATGAAGTCCACATGGACTCGGCTCCTCCACCCTACCAAGCTCCACCGGTAGCAGAGCGTACATACTCTCGTCATGCCTTGTAGTTCTTGGAATTACAGTACGATGATAAATGATGGGCGGGCTCTTTCATTGCATAAGACATATTTTTTACTTTCATTATTAGCATTTTATATATAACGATTATGATTCTCCAACACTATTGTACAATACACGAGAATACGAATTAACTTCTATTTTTATTTAATTATACTTATTAAGATGAACCTAGTTGTGTAGTTGACAAGGAATAGAGAATAAATAAAACAACGTAGCAAAGGCAAAAGAGAATTGAATGTAGTGTAAATATGTGATACATACCTAGATGCTGCCACTGGAATGGTACTATTACTTGTACACAAGTAACGGAAACACAGACTATAAGGTAGATATTGTAGGATGATTGCACTTCTTTTGGCCTGAATATCATGTAATAGTCCACGAACTGCTATAAATGGTACTTTTCAAAACATCAACAAACTACCACTCACTTTCTCCCGTGGCCTTATGAAACACATAATCTTTTCCATCGATGTTTGCTATACCCTCTTTTAAGTTACTCTTCCACTTGTTCTTAATACGCTGTACCTTGTCGTACAAACACAACATGATCTGTCCAACCTGGTCGTCCTCGTCGTCACTCTTTTCGCTCTCCAAGTCATCATCCAAATCCGAGTTAATGTCATCGGAGTCGTTGAATATGTCATCATCATCGTCATCGTCTTCTCCGTATGTACCATCGGCTTGTGCTACCTTCTTTTTCTTGCTTTTCTCTTTCTTCTTTTGCAATGCATTCATGAATTGTGCACCGTTTTCGGTGGTAAATGTGAATTCAAATGTACCATCTGACTGGTTAATCTTGGGCAACATTAAGCCAGTATCGTCACTTTCGTCTTTCTTAGTTATATCAGGGATTTCAATCCCAATGCTACTGGAAGTCACCGTGTTGTAGGAGAGCACATCGCCATTCTGGCTAGTAGGTAACTCAAGTCCGTTGCTACCATTGCTTGCGGAAGCAGAGGGCAATTCTTGCTGGATCAATGAGGAGTCTGCCACGTCGGGGTCTTCTTCATCCCACAGGAACTTGGCCACCAGAGACTGGGAGAGTTTCTCACACCATATCCTCCGCAAATCCTGAAGAGTGGACTCATCTATGCCACTATCTTCGAAGTCTTGTCTGGAGTCGTTGATTACGTCCTCAATGATGGTTTCGTATAATTTGCTTGCCTCGTTGTTGGACATCTATGCGGTGTTATATGCGGGTATATATCGGTAAGTAGAAAACTAGTGAAAATGAATAAAATCGAGACTTCTTCGGGATTTTCGCGAGGAGTCACTTCAGAAGTATCGTGAGATCGTTAAATCGTATAAATTGGCACTTTTTTGCGTTGAAAATATCTCTAAACCTAACACTTCCACACTGGTTGCCTCCTTTCGATAGACGGACTCGTTCCTGTCTGGATATGTGCACTCAATTCGGAATGCCAACGGAAAGTACTGAAAGACGGCGGAAATGGGAACTACGTGTCGTCGCTACTGTGTCACACAAATGGCGCTGTTCAGAACTTGATTGTGATGTGTATTGAATGAACTGTAAAGAAGCAGTTTCATTGCCGTTTTACTAATCGTTCTCTGTCGTTCATTTTTTTCAGTTCTCAATTTATACTGGAGGGAGAAAGGGGTGATCCTGGTCACGTGACGAGTATACGAGTGGAGGAGACCTAGAGAGAGTGAAGAGAGGTAGTAGCATGGAGAAGGAAGGAATAAGAAGAAGATCGGTAAATTAGCATTCATGTTATGTTGTGTCTGGGAACGTTTGTTTGAGTGGGATTTTGAGCTGGAAGTTCACGAAATGAAAAAAAGAAGCTGTAATATTGTATGCTTGTAACAAGCGTATCGCTGTATGTGTTGGAGTATTGGAGTTCATTGTGCTTATGTAAGATAAAGAGGGAAGTTTGGAAATACATTTGAAATCTTGTGTTTTTGATGAAAACCTTAAGAGTTTGGTGAATCGATGAAGTATAACAGATGAAGATTGGAGTAGGATTCAATGTACGGTGGGGATGAAAATTCTTCTTGAAGTCATGTATAGACATACTGTGTAATTGGGTAATTGGCTATTACATTTAAATATTACTCTGCTATTCATACAATCTATATATTATTACTCTTTAAATTGTTTGCAGCCATTTCTTTTCTAATCCATTTAGACAGGCCTCGTTCAGTATCTGCCGCTTCTTCCCCCATTGGACCTCTTGGGACTCACTCTGCCTGCCATACTTCCACCCTGGTATTGCAATTTGTTGACATCAATGAAATCGGTAAGTTGGCGCACTTCCTCGAGCGAGTTGTTCAACTTCCTCTTCAACAACTCTACCTCACGCTCAGCATAACGCCTTTCTCTTATGAGACTCTCCTTCTCCTTCTCGTAATGGAGTTTGACATCACCAAGCTTCTTCGTATGCTTCTCGGCATATTCGTGGTGCAAGTACTGGGCAAGTCTTTTGACTTCATTGTCCGCTTCGATCTTTGTGTTTTCAACCTGCTGTTTGTAAGAGTCAGATTGTTCTGCAATCTTGGCCCTAGATTCCTTCAAGGACCTGAGTTCTGCTTCGAGGGCTGCAACTTCCTCTTTATGCTCTGTATCCTTCTTGTTCACAGCCTCAACTAACTCGTTGAGCTTTGAAACATCCTCTGCAATGATATTATCCTTTTCTTTTTCATTCGATTCCAACTTCTCATTCTCGGACTTCATTGACTCATTCATCTTTTCCAAATGGTTGGCTTTGTTTTCGAGCTTTTTAATGAGGTTTTGTGAGTCTTGCAATTCAGATCTTAAACGGGAAATCTCTTCTTCATCTTCCTCTGACTTGGCTAATTTTTTGGAGAATTCTTCTTTCTCCTTATTGATATCAGCAATAGTATTTTCCAATTCTGTGATCTTTGTGTTTGCAACTGCTTCAAACTCCTTGATCAAAGCTTCATTTTCGCTGTTGGCAGTCACTAACTCTGTATTCTTTTTGGTCAAGTCATTTATCTTATTCATGAGAGACTCGTCCCTCGATTCAAACCTGGTATTTAAAGCAGCGTACTTCTCTTTCTGTATTTCCAACTCTTCCCAGGATTCTTCTTTTTCCTTCAATAGTTGCTCTATTTTGATGCTGTTTGCTATGTTCAAATTGTTGGATTCGTTAAATTGGCTCTTGAGATCACGTAATTCGGTATCTCTCTCAGCTACAATTTTCCTCAATTCTTTGACTTGGTCCTCAGCTTCGCCTTTCTGGTTGCTCAACTTCTTGCGCAATGCTTCAATGAAGTTTTCCTTAATCTTATAGTTCTTCGTCAACGACGCAAGTTCTCTTTCATTGTGCTTAAGTTGAATTGATAAAATGTCCTCGTTGTTGGCAAACTTGTTCTTAGAGTCTCTCAACTCTCTAACTTGCAGTTCAGTTTTTATTAAGAGGTCATTAATCTTATTCAATTCTTGCGATAATGTGAGAATTCGTTCATCCTTTGCCGTAAGCTGTTCCATCAACTCATGGGACTTCTTGTCGTGTTCGAGTTGAATCTTGGAGATCTGCTCACGAGAGAAAACAGGCTTTGAGTTGGGGGACATAAGGAAATTTATAGTTGGTTCATTCTCGAGTCTATCGACTTCAATGTCATCGTCATCGTCCCCGTTTTCGAAATCATTGTAGGTGGTAACATTACTTGGTAAAAGTGTTGGCTTATGATTTTTCAACGGACTAGTAGCATCCTTTAAGTCTGATTTATCATAGGTAACTTCATCTTCCACTTCATCAACCACAAGAGCCTCATTAATACGAACTTGTTGATTTGTAGCAGGGCTTTTTGCCACAGGCTCAGTATAACGTTGTGGTGTTATATAATCCTTTGTCTGCTGTCTGATGATTTTGCTCACTTGAGTGTGGTTATTGTCAGAACTTATGGACTGGTTGAAGTTCTTGTTTGTAAGAGCAGAAGTGTTTGGCATAATCGTTTGACTGATAGTATTTTCGATTCTGCCATAGTCCTCGGGGTCGCTATCACTATCATTATCGATTACAACTGGGCTCTTTTCAGATTGCTTGACTCCAGTGGGAGATGATTTTGCAGAGCTGAGCTTTCCTACTAAGTCTTCCTTGTAAAACACTTCATCTACTTGTATCAGGTGTTCTGAAGTTTTCTTAGCGTAGTACCCTTCTTCCACTTCGTCAGCATTAGTCACCACCTTAGCGATCTTTAAAGCAGATTCTTCACCCGTATTTTCACTGATTGATCTGTGTCTCTTAATCGGAGAACTGTTGTTCTCGTTATCGATATCTATAGAGCTATCCAATTGCTGTTCATTGACAAGAGGCGAGCTTTCAAACGGACTTCTATTCTCCTTTCCATTGGATTTCTTACTGTTCAACAAGTCGTTCAACTTGGAGTCCAAGGTGGACTTCGATCTACGAATGCTATCGATGTTGACGCTCTTGTTATGTGACCTTGGCGAAGTCATTGGGTAGACAGTGTTTTTGGATGCCGATGAAAGCAAAGGCACCGTAGTAGATGCCAAAGGAGTGTTGACCATAGATCTACGCTTTGGCTGGACCAGTGGGGTTAGACTGCTTCTACGGGCATCGTGCTTGGCAGTCAAGCCGTGTGGGTGCTGGATGATAACATCGAGTGTCTTACGATGAGATACTCTGTCTGTGTCTTTAATTGGGGTGAGTATAGGTATCTTGATGGGTGAGAAGCTTTCGTCGAGGCCGGTAAGCTTCTCGTTGGGTCTTGAAGGCGAGAGGAGGGCTCTGATGGGGGACGTCATCGCTGTGGTTGGTAAGTATTGGTTGAGTTTTGGTGGTTGATCAGTTATAGTTAGACTGAATATTGATTGGTGTTGATTGCGTTACTGGGTCTCGAACTCAGAACGATAATAGATAGTCGGAGTCTTCCTGTTATGGAGTTCTGTTTTCAGTCAATACGAAAACAAAGCCAATGAAAGATCGATCTACTAGTATGTGGAACAGACAGAAGTTCTTGTGGAGATGAGTATTCTAGAAGTGTCAACAATAATGACAACGACAATAATACCAAACACGAGTCACGGGTCACGATCAATAAATAGATGGGACAGACGCGTTGCAACGATAGTACGACTTCTGGTTAGTGTATCAATATACAAGAAACAAGAAACCAGAAACACCAATTAGATACAACACAACAAAGACTCTTGAAAAAAGCTTAGTAACTGATCGCCGCTTCTCCAACACGTACGGAATGAGAATTAAGCTAATGTATGAAGAACGATCACAATGTCCAATACGGCGAAAGATACAAAACAACCAAACATCAAGCAACGAATGTGGTGTATGAAGGAAGACACGTAAAACACGAAAAGCAAACTTTCAGCAATTGAAGATGGCGAGTGTGTGGTAGTGTGGAACCAAATGGAAGAAGATGGAGAACGGAGGAACCAATGGAAGTGGTATACGTATTACTTAGTAGTGGTATAGGTAATACACAGTGGAAGTACACAGTACCAGCGAGAGTAAGACAGTACGACATACCAGTCGAGGTAACAGAATCAGACAAGGTAGTAGTACGACGCAGCATTGGGATGTGCGTGAGAAGGTGAGAACCAATCAGCAGAGAGGGTAGAGAGCACAGAGAACACAGGCACTGGAGTCGTTGAGTGTAGGAGTGTAGAACTGTAGAGTCAGTGGTTGCGTGTCAAGATGTATTGGCTGCGAATTCGATAACAAGAATGAAAGGGCGATTAAGAGTACAAGCTCAGGTTTATGGGTTATTGTTTATGGTGCAATGGCGCATGTAGTAGAGAAGGTGGAGCAAAGAATTCAAGGAGTAGACACGGTATAGCCAAGAAACATAGAGTATAGAATATAGAATGTAGAAAGTGGAGTATCAAGTGGTTAGTATACCAGAGTAGTATATGGTATGATAAGTATGGTAATGTCTCTACGACGTACGTAGTCCGGTCAATGTGTAACATCAGAATGTAGGCTTGCAAGTAAGAAAAGTAGAACCATGAACCAGTCCAGCGAATCAGGAACGATCGTCGCTAGGGAATGAAACTATCGGAGCAGCATGAATGCCACGCTAAAGACAAACACTCAAGGTACTGAATACGCACTCTATCATAACCATCACACGAATACTCGAATACATGAATACTCGAATAGAACCAGAGCAACGGAAGAGATCTCTTCTATCACACGTATACTCGAACAACACTCACGCGCACACGCATTGAAGATCAGCTACCTCAACCTCCACTGAAGCAACTTACTGAAACAACCGTGACTCAGCCCAAATCCGTGACTCCACCGAACAGACCCATCGCATCTTCAGATCGAAACATAAACATCATCTCCAAGCCCCAAACATCACGACGCGGTTTCATTCGAAAATTCGGCGTCTCATGCAAAATCCAAAGACGTGTATTGTCACGAAGCACGAAAACATCAACAAACCACTAGATACACTCCTCCAGTGCTATGGTGTGAGCGCTGCAAGCGAAACTGTCCTGGTTACCATCGTACGTTACCGCTGTGCGTGCATGGAGACAATGCAGTGAGCTGTGTGAAGGAAGGTACAATGCAAGCGTTGTTGCAACCCAGAAGCTTTGAAGCCCTCTTTAGTGGGACGGTTTCAGGTGGCAGTAGTGTTAGGATAGAATGGTAGGATGTTAGTATATTGGTACGTGCTTAGCAGTAGTGTGCTGAAGACCCTACATGGTGCCCGAATGCTACCATCAGAAGTTAGAGCAAGCGGTTAGCGTTATTGGTAGCATGAGTGTGCTTAATCTTATTGATAATTACCGCCAAGTAGAACTATAACTGAAACATGATTTTCGCTTATTATCAATATTGCATTATATATCACATCCCCTGCTTCATTCCTTGGTTCTGCCGAGACCAACGAACTGGTAACCAACCGTGTTTTCATTGTCATGACAATGGTGCTGCAACTACGGTTTTACTGTAAGTCTTCCAATGACGTAGCCATCAATCCATAAACCGTGATCCTGTCGGCTTCCATCGCGACTCCGGGCAGTGCTCGTAGACCAAGCATTCTAGTTGCAGTCAGTCTACTGCAAGTCTCGTAAAGTCACCCCAACTACTCCACTTCTCAGCCTCTTTGTCTTCTCGAGGCACCAATTCTACAGTAGAACACGTTGATACGTGCCGATTTATATTACAGAATAGAATAACGTACATATAATCTAAACCGAGAAAAGTATCCGAATAAAATTGTCGTGACAGTAAATGGGTATAATAAAGGGAAAGAGAGAACAAAAGGACAATAGTCTAAAAAGAGACGGTAATGGGTATACAGAGTCATGTGCAATCCCAAAGGAAGCAGCACTAGACATCAACAGCCGACGTAGCAAGTCTGAAGTAATTAAATAATAAGGGATACCACAGTAAAAAAAACGCCAGAATAAAGGAGCAACAATGAATAGGGTCGAAACTGGATGTACCAGTAACGAAGTAGTAATGAGCGGACGAGTCAATTGGGATTTCGGGAATTCCAGAATCACCAAATGTCATTCAGCGATGAGCCAGGAACCAGTATGGCACCAGGCATGTGCAGTTGTAGTTGTAAAAGAAGCAGATAGAAGTTGACAGAGTATCAATAAAGAACTCTAGTCTTCACTCTCGATTTCTATAGCATTTTTAAAGTGTGTGGGGTAGAACGGTTTTCCAACTTAATAGAAGAGCAATCCTCTTCTAATCTTGGCCAGGCCGGAAGGAGCTGGTTCTTCTGGAGTAGCAGACGTCACAAAAGTTCCATTGTTACCAGCACGGGCTGACAGATAGTCAAACGACGCGGATGAAGATGGAGCAGCCGAGGAGGAAGCAGATTCTGA
This sequence comes from Scheffersomyces insectosa, assembly GCA_030572575.1. Taxonomy (NCBI): domain Eukaryota; kingdom Fungi; phylum Ascomycota; class Pichiomycetes; order Serinales; family Debaryomycetaceae; genus Scheffersomyces; species Scheffersomyces insectosa. The sequence continues at coordinate 34,062 of JAJMAO010000042.1, forward strand.
AGTAGAAGCAACTGGAGTCACAGACGGAGCCTCAGAAGATGGAACTTCTGAAGAGGGCGCCACTGGGGCTTCGGTAGCTGGGGCGCTGGCAATAGTAGCAGAAGCTGGAAGTGGGGTAGTGGTAGTTGTGAAGTACAGGGTTGAAGTAACATCAATAAAACTGGTGATGGTGGTGGTGTTATCACCGTAAGTGAACTCAGCAGTGATAGGGTAAGCGGATGTGAAGTAAGTTGTCAATACAACAGCGTCACTACCGGTGGAGGCCTCTGTGGCACTGACAGTAACGGTGACAGTGGTAGGCACACAGAAGTTCTCGGATGAAGAAGGAGCAAGTGTAGCAACCTCTGTCTCAAGAGAAACATCACCATCGGATTGGGTTACTGTAACGAGGTAGGTAATAGTGGAGGTGGTGGTAATATCTTCAGAAGACTCCTCCTCCGCAGGGGTAGTCTCTTCAGCTTCAGAAGAAGTAGAAGCAACGAAGGTGGTAGTGAGGGTGTTGGTTGGTTGGGTAGTAGTAACACCATCAGAAGTGATAGTTACGTACTGGACAAGGGTGGTAGTAATGGTAGAAGCTTCTTCTGGTGTCGTAATCTCAGCAGAAGAAGGCTCTACAATTGAGGTAACATCTGGCACATCAATGACACTGACCAACGATGAAGTGGTGAGGATCTCTGCTGCGCTCGAGGAGACGACTGGCTCAGTGGAGTTGTCGTATCTCTTGAAAGCTAAGAAGGGAGCAGCTTGGGCGGAAGCGGCTAATAAGGCCAAAGGAATGAAGGAACGCATTGAGTTAATGTTTGACTAGTGTTTGACTTGATTGATTTCAGGGTGGCTGTACAGCGAACGAATGGAATACCAGGCTATAAAGATAAAGACAGTGAAAGGAATGGACGCGCTTAGGGTACGCAGGGTCTTTATAGTGGTATACGAATAAGAATACAACGATCGATCGAAAGTCAATGAACTGTGAAGAGCAAGATAGATAGTTGGCTATTTTCAACCCCTGTTGTGATTAAAGCGGACACCACTTCATTTTATAACTTCTGCCCTCCACAGACTCATTTTCCTGCCACTGAAGGGCACCCAACCAGGCCCATTCTGCCCACATACACCTCATCCCAGTATGTTTCACAGCTCAATTATTCTCTGCAGCCCACTTGGCATATTTAGCTGTGAAAAATACAATTCTGTAAACAAGAAGGGATGATATTTTCTCAGGGTGCATGCGCGCGTTTTTGTTTTTGTTTTGCGGCCAAGTATTTTTTTTTTTGCTGTCGATCGCTGGGTGGTAGCGTCTGGTGGGTATTGGTGTAGAGATGTAGAGAGTAAGAAATTGGGCTGGAGTCGGTGTGACGTAATGGGTACAGAGGCGTCGGGAAGAAAGTTCTTGAATCAACATATTTCGGCGGGACAATGGTATTGTTGCACGAGCGTGGTGGTGGGAATGAGCACATGGGAAGTCGTGAGAAGAATCGAGCTAGTGGTATCAGAGCAAGTACTGTTTCTATTCGTGCATTGATTACGGTTATTTACAAATGACATCAATTGGTTGCTAGTGTTTTCGTTCTCTTGTGGGCTCAATCTGTGGATTCTAAGCACGCTAGCGCTCCAGGGCAGTCGCCCAACTATCTTCACACCGCCTCTCAAACCCTTGATTGCTCCCATCTTTTTCGGCCAGTCAGCCCGATTCCTTCCTGAAACCTCGTCTATGTCTTAGTACTCTCTTAGTAGTGTATCGACATCCTCCGCCGAGCGACACTCAAAGAATGTCTCAAGTCGGTGTGTCGGTGTCCAAAAACGGACGGTTGGCTGCAAAGACCCTCCCCAATTCCAGCAATGGCTGCCATAAGAGTAAATCTCTCCCCTCGCATTAGGGGGCATGAGCCAAACTAATTACTCTGAGGCAGCTATTTTTGTAAATGACACATGGTGTTAATGGAGATACGACGCTCATGATAATAAATAGGGTCCCAAGCGATACAGTAATATAAGACAGGGTCCGCCTCATGACACTTCAATCTGAAATTCTCTGCTCGGTTGTCCCAAAATATCATAAATGATCATAAATAGCGATGTACCTTTTCGATGAGGTAGTATTAGTTGCACTAAGATTAACAATTTTAGACCCTGGAATTATCGGATTGGGAAGCGAAGATGTTTTCTTTTTCCACTAATATCGTAGTGCTATTGGCTGTGCCTAGCATCTTCGTTTACCGTCGCTATATTAACTTCACTAATAAGGTAAATGCATGTTGATATGTGACATGTTTATCTTTGACAGAATGAGCCCATTTTGGAAAGGTCATGATTTGCAAGCTCAAATGAACCACATTCATGGCTCACATCAGCAATTTAACCTCGGACTGTGACATTTAAGCTACATCCACTCTAAATAAGCACGGCATGTCCAAATTTCGCAGTGCTAATCCATTCTACGCCATTCTTCAACGTTTCGTCGATTAGTTTCGAAAGAGGGAATTGTGTCATGATACATTAATTGCATCCGATGTTTTGCTTTCATACATACGTTTTGTAAGATTATCTGTCATTAATTTAAAAGCTTATCATTTCGGAATGCATTGTTTGGTCGATCACCCTCATTGGTATATGTTACATTCATCTGTACATTTAATTCTAAGTATTCTGGTGTACATAGAATGATATGCTGATTCTAATTGCATTTCAACCGCGGCACTTCCTTATATTGTGTGGTGATCGTCAATTTTTGACGTATGGCGAAGGCTGGCTAACGTCTTTTTTGAACAAAGGATGTGAAACAGATATATCCACCCATTTCATTTGAACAACACAGTTCATTTCCACGGATAAATGACAAACATGATGAACCAACTTGTTCGTATCCCACGAATGAAATGGCTTCTTCATTCTACAGGACATTTGGACTAAAAGTCAGTATTCGATGAAATCTCGCAACCAATATCTTGAAAAATTCACCAACATACACTATAATCTGATTCCCGAGCCAATTTCCCCCAATTTCTACTTCACTTGTCAAGACTTCCCATTTTCACTCCATATTCAAACCATTGACCGATTTCTTATCTCTACTGACCTAACCACCTTCCGCCTTCCACCTTCCCACTGCCACTCCTACACTCCATAATATGCCATTCATATCTCCTGCGGCTCCACGCGGAATTACCTCCCAAAACAGGATAGCCGATTATTTTCTCGCGACCGAGAAAGTGAAATATTTCTGTACCTTTATAGTTGTGTGGAGTATAATAAGAAGTTAAAGATTGTTCTTGAAGTATTGCTCTTGAACTTGGTTCTCTTTAGCTCAATTCACTAGCACAATGATCGGATTACCTATTGATACCAATAGCAACTCTGTTGCTCAGTTGTGGAAGAAGAAAACCACTGCAGTGGCTGGAGCAGTAGTCGTCCTCCTCGTAGTCTTGTTCGGCACGAACCTCTTCAACTACATTAGAATCGAGATTGCTCCAATTGGCAACACAGACTCATTATGTCCCTTGAACGAGCCTATCGTTCCAAAGTCGTTCTTGAAAGACAACTCCTCTGTTCTCAACATCTTGCACGACAAGAAGTACAGAAAGGAGTCCATTGCTAAATTATCCGGTGCTATTCAAGTCGATACCCAGATTTTCGATAACCAACCAGATGTTCCAGAAGCCCCAGAAATCTGGGCCAAGTTTGGAAAATTCCACGAGTACTTGGAAAAGACCTTCCCATTGGTCTACCAACACCTTCTGGTAGAAAAGGTCAACACCTGGGCTTTGGTTTTCCACTGGAAGGGCTCGAACTCCAAGTTGAAGCCATTGATGTTGACTGCACACCAAGACACTGTTCCTATTCAAGCTGATACCCTTGATGACTGGACTTATCCACCATTAGAGGGACACTACGATGGCGAGTTTATCTACGGTAGGGGTGCTACTGACTGTAAGAACGTATTGATTTCCATTTTGGAAACTTTCGAATACATGTTGAAGGAAGGTTACAAGCCACAAAGATCTGTCATTGCTGCCTTTGGCTTCGATGAGGAATCCTCTGGTATTGTTAGTGCTACTGCTCTCGGCAAGTATTTGGAAAAGACCTACGGAAAGGACTCTATGTATGCCATTATTGACGAAGGTCCAGGTTTAACTATCGACGGTTATACTGACACCATTGTTGCCACTCCAGGAACTGGAGAAAAAGGATATGTTGACATTGAAGTCGAATTAACCACCCCAGGTGGACACTCTTCCATACCACCGGACCATACCTCCATCGGTATTATCGGTGAATTGGCATACATCATCGAGAAGGACCCATACAGCCCAATTTTAACTAGCAGAAACCCTACCTTGAGCTACATGCAATGTATTGCCCTTCATGATCCAAAGGGCAACATTCCTAGGTTCTTGAAGAGATCGATTTTGAGAGCTGCCTACGACAAATTTGCCAACTCCAGAGTGATTAACCTCATCCAAGAGAACTTATTGACCAGATACTTGATCCAGACCTCGCAGGCTCAGGACATTATCAAGGGTGGTGAGAAGGCCAATGCCTTACCAGAAAATGTTAAGTTGTTGGTCAACCACAGAATCGCAATTGAGTCTTCCGTGGAAGAGGTTAAGCAGCATTTCATCCTGAGAGTCGTTGAAGTCGCCAAGAGACACAACTTAGCCGTTAACGCATACGGCGATTTGGTTCTTGACACTAAGAACAACTCTGGTGTTTTCGAAATTAGAGTATTCTCCTCTCCTTTGGATGCCGCTCCTCTTACCCCATTGAACGACAACGTCTGGAAATATCTTTCTGGTGTCACCAGACATGTTTTCGAGGACTTAGTTTACCCAGAGATTGATTACCCAATCATTTCTTCCCCAGCTATCATGACCGGGAACACCGATACAAGACACTACTGGAACTTAACGAGAAATATCTTCAGATACTCGCCATTTTTCGTAAGAAACCTTTTGCACGATACCCACGCCCACAGTGTGGACGAGAGATTGAAATTCGATGCCCATTTGCAGCTTAATGCTTTCTTCTACGAGTACATTCAAGCCGTTGACACTGCCAGGGCCGACAACGATAACTAAATAGTTCCTAGTATAGACGACAACTAAGTAGTAACTGAAATTACCGTTCCTGATGAAGATGGTGTCTCAGATTAATTTAGATATTAAATTATTTAGATTATCAAATCTTTTGAAGTGTTTTCCCTAGTACTAAACCACACCAAGTAGTAACTAAAATAATGCCGAGTAATCTAAGCAGTAACTGAAATTATTCCGTTACTGATTAAGATGATGTCCCAGACGAAGAGTTTTTCCTTAGTACTACTTAGTTGTAACTGAAACCATACCTGAGTAATCTAAGCAGTAACTGAAATTATACCTGAATAATCTCGTTTTCCGGATGAATGCTAACCCGAGTTGTAGCCCATCATGTCCTCCTCCAATACCACCATTCACCACCGCAACACAAGCCCATTCACCACCTCAACACAAGCCGATACCACGAGTTAATCGAGAAAGCTGCAAAAACAAATTCCGCTTCCTGTCCGAATTAGGAAACGTGCGGCTCCAAAATTTGTAATCATTTATTTAGCAACCTAATTGAAGTATTTAGCAATCAAGAAGTCCAGTTCTTCTTGTAGGTTCGAGCAGTAAGAGTAACAATTGATACAATGGTGAGATTACTTGACGATAACGATACCCTTGGTTGGTACAAGGAGAAATTTGAGGCTAATAAGAAGGTCATTGCTGCAGTGGTTGGTGGTGTAGTCGTTGTGGCTCTCGTCTTAGCCACCACCCCCCTCTTGAGCATCATCTTGTTATTGGCCGAGTCGACCAGTAGAAAAGACCTTTGCCCGACTCACGACAAGATCTCGCCCCAGTCGTTTCAATTGGACAATTCGACGGTAATTGACATTCTCCATAGCGAGAAGTTCAGGTTGAAATCGGTTCAGAAGTTGTCTGGTGCCGTGCAAGTAGACACCCAGATTGGGGACGCCCAACCAGACGTTGACGAAGCTCCAGAGTTGTGGGCCAAGTTCAAGGACTTCCACCAGTACTTGGAGGATACTTTTCCTGTTATTTATGCCAACTTGAAGGTTGAATACGTTAATACGTACGGTTTGGTCTACACGTGGAAAGGATCTAACAAGAGCTTGAAGCCATTGTTGTTAACTGCCCACCAGGACGTGGTTCCGGTTCAGAAAGACACTCTCAAGGATTGGACTTATCCTCCTTTCGAGGGACATTACGATGGAAAGTACGTTTACGGAAGAGGTTCTTCTGATTGTAAGGACGTTTTGATTGCTATTCTAGAGACTTTGGAATTGCTTATCAACAAAGGTGTCAAGCCACACAGAACCGTTATCGCCGCCTTTGGCTTTGACGAAGAATCATCTGGTATTAGAGGAGCTTATAACATTGGTCAATTCTTGCAGAAAAAGTTAGGCAAGGATTCCATCTATGCTATTTTGGACGAAGGTCCTGGTTTGATGCCAGACCCGCTTTCTGGTCGTATAGTTGCTACTCCAGCAACTGGAGAGAAGGGATACATCGACATAGTTGCTGAATTGACAACTCCAGGTGGACACTCGTCAATTCCTCCAGATCACACTTCAATTGGAATTGTGTCTGAATTGGCTTATATCATCGAGAACGACCAATACAGTCCTCTTTTGACTACTAAGAACCCTACGTTGAACTATTTACAATGTGTTGCTGTTGGCAGTAATGCTCTTCCCACTTTGGCTAGGAAGGCAATTTTAAGAGCTGGCTTCGATAAGTTTGCCAACTCAAAGGTTGTGAAGCAATTGACTCAGAACCCAGTGAGCAAGTACTTGATCCAGACATCTCAAGCTATTGATATCATTAAGGGAGGCGAGAAGGCCAATGCTTTGCCAGAAAATGTCAAACTTGTTGTTAACCACAGAGTTGCAGCAGAGACTCCGCTCAAAGAGATTCGTAAGCATTTCACTGACAGAGTCATTGAGGTCGCCAAGAGACATGATTTGGGAGTTGTCAGCTTCGGCAAGACCATCTTGAATGGTACCTCGGGTATTTTTGAGATAACTGAGCAACAGGGATTGGAAACATCTCCTGTTTCTCCTGCCAATGACACGGTCTGGAAGTACATTGCTGGTACAACTAGACATGTTTTCGAAGACTTGGTTCTCACCAACAGCACCGAACCTATCATTGTCGCCCCACTTCTCATGCCTGCTAATACAGACACAAGACATTACTGGGGCTTGACTAGAAACATCTACAGATACTCTCCATACTTTTCCGCCGGTGATCTCAATGATTCTCACGTTCACAGTGTTGATGAGAGGGCCACTGTTGATGGACACTTGCAGTTGATTGCATTCTTCTACGAGTACATCCAGAACGTCGACACTGCTTTTGCCGACAACTAGAAGCCCTATTGGTTGTTCATGCTGAACATTTTGTTGAACCTTTTTCTTAGTTCTTTCTTGAGATATATATATTCGATATATAATACATGTGGTAAATCTAAAGTACAGTAGTACCGGGTCCATACGAGACGTTCCTATTTATAAAGTTAGCAACAATTTGTGTCCACATTAAATAACTTGTAGTCAAACACTTTCCCTTTCTATTCCAATGGATACGGTGTGAATAATGTAGTTAAATAGACGAATTTGCTGCTTGAACCATGTTCATAGGGCGGCGAATCTACGGACTCGGAGTCATTCAGCAAAGATTCTGATGACTGGATGAAAATTGGTGAAGTTTTAGTTCTTTTTAAGATGATAATTGTAATCATAGTTGTTGATTTGATGATTTGATGATTTGATGATGATGTGATCTGAAGGTGGATTCGAAATGATTATAAGCTGATTTTTTTGGATAAACCGATGGCAGCTATAAGTATCTCAGTCTTGGTGAATGCAATAACAAGAAACGAATGGATTTAGAGTGTTCTATCATGAATTTGGCCCATTTCGACTCACATGGTCCAAACGGCGCCTAACACTCAACAGTCCAATAGCGGTTCCACATCCTCTAATTAATCTCCTTTTTCTCCAACGGGTTGTAACGCAAGAACTTCTCGATCAAGTCGACGTGGGTCAACACCATTCTTCTGCAGCAGTATCTCTTCAACTTCAACTTGTCCAACGCATCTCCTTCGGTCATCGACTCGTCTTGCAAGTACTCCAAGTACGTTTCCCACTTGTCTCCCACGACCTTACCGCACGAAAAGCAACGAATAGGAATAATCATCTTGAGCTGGGTGTGTTTGTATCTATTTTCCGACGATTCACCGAACTGGGTCTTGCTATCAACTGCAGTATAACACTCTTCGACTGGTTCTCTTCTCTTCAATTTACAGCCATCAATTTTTTTCTTGCTTACCAAATCGCCGCTTCGATTTCTCATACACAGTCTCGGAGAGTTGGGAGAGTTGGGAGAGTTAGGGGAGTGTAGCGAGGGTGTTGCTGAGAAGAGCTGCTGAGAAGTCTTTTTTCGCTGAGGTTTTGTCGCTGTGCACACAGAAGTTCCACAACTTTCTCGGTGTGTTCACAACTTTCTCGGTGCGTTCACAACTTTCTCGGTACTCTCACACAGACATCTCTCAGAAGTCTCTTCGCACTGAAATGTGAAATGTGAAATGGGCTCTCTTCTCTCTTCATTCTTCTCACTCTCACTCTCACTCTCGCTCAAAGCCTTTAAAGAGAAGTAATAGAGCTTTCAATAGGAGTAACATAAGTTTAATTCAATAGAAGTAACATACTCTTTGGATTGCATATTTTTACAATCGTCTAACTCAGATAATATACTATTAGTCTCTCTCATACATCCTACTACTCTCCCTACTCCCTCCAATCTCCCTACTCTCTCCCTACTCTCTCCCTACTACTCTCCCTACTCCCTCCAATCTCCCTACTCTCTCCCTACTCTCTCCCTACTCTCTCCCTACTCTCTCCCTACTCTCTCCCTACTCTCTCCCTACTACTCTCCCTACTACTCTCCCTACTCTCCCTACTCTCCCTACCTTCTTGTCTCCCCACCTCTTGTCTCCCTCTCTACCACGTGACTTCTACCTCATCGATGAAAAATTGAAATCGCGGCTATACGCACTCCGCTGAAAAATTCGTGATGGGTTAGTGTTGTAGCCAGTAGTGAGTAGATGAGTAGTAAGAGAACTCAAGTGAAAACACCAAAAACAAGTGCAAACAGTGAAAAAAGTCAAGATTGAAGGTAGAAGTTGTAGTGGTTTTTCAGTCAAAACTCTACACAAGACAGAACCTAGAAATCCCTTACAATGCCGGGTATAACTCTGTCGTCATCGTCTGCCGATTGGACTACCTCCATGGCTAGTGGAGGTAAGACTGCGTTCCTCGCACACTCTGCCAATGGAGCTTCCGTGTTCTCCTCCGACGGCCGTTACAACATCGTGGCGTTGAGCCACCAGATCCGGGTTTACTTCGTGTCTACCCGCCAGTGCATCAGAAGCATCGAAATCGACCTTGTGGACTTGTGTGACGTCAAATTGGACGTCGCCAACCCTAGCAATGTGCTAGTATTCATGACTTCGGGTCAAGTCACTGTAGTGAACTGGAAAGAAAAGGTAGCACAGCCAATAATAGCCACCAGCGAAATCGTCCTCGAGTACCCATTGTTATCGGTGGTTTCCGTGCAAAGAGACTCGTTCTACGTTGTTTCTGGCAAAAAGGATAAGAAATCGGCCTCTTCGCCTCATACCCGTTATATTCATAAGATTGATAGAGCCACTTCCAAAACAGACCAGTTGGTGGATATCCACAATAGCATAAAGTACGCTGTGTCGTTGGACACCAGCAAAGTAGTCTTTGTTTCCAGTGACCATGAATGTGTCTTGGTTGATTTGTCGGAATCATATAAGCAAAGCCAGTCTAACGAAAGTGAAGGATTAGAGTCTTCACCTGCATCTGTAACAGAACCAACAGTTGAGTTCATTAAATTTCCTTTCAAATCGGCTATAACGTCCGTGGCCGTATCTAACGACTTCACAATTGCCATCGGTACCTCTGCTGGTGCTATTCAGATCTTATACGGAGGTTTGGCAACTGAAAAACCTCAACGTTTGTTGAAATGGCACATAGATCAAGTGAGATCCCTTCAATTCACTCCAGACAATAACTACTTACTCTCTGGTGGTCTTGAGAAGGTTTTGGTCTTCTGGCAATTGGAGACCGACAAGACTCAGTTCTTGCCTAGATTGAACGGAACTGTAGACAAAATATCTATCGACAGCAACAAGAACGACTACTACACTTTATTGTTGAACGTGTCGTCTCCCAAATCAATAGAAGAAGCCGTAAGCGAAGAGGATAACTATGAAATCTTGGTTATTTCGTCCGTGGACTTGGTGTCAAGATTATCTGTAAATTGCATAAGACCTAAATTTGCTAATCACGTCAAGTCTACCTTGGCCAAGACCAAGAAGAAGTATTTGAAATCAGAGGCTTCCTTCGACAAGTCTAAGTTAAGATACGACTACTCCTCGATCTTTGAGATTCACCCTAAGACAAAGAATCTTTACTTCCCACATGACTCTGTCATCCAAGCATACGATCTTGTGAAGAACGAACAGAGCTTCGTCCAGAACGCTGCTCCAACTTTGCCAACAGGTAAAGTGAGATCAGAAACTAAGCTCTTGGACCCATCGATTTCGTTGATTTCATTCACCAACGATGGTGATTACATGTGCACTTTTGACAGTGTTTCCACTTCAGAAATCGATAACTTGTTGTCCAAGAACGACAAGCAGTATGCATTGAAGTTCTGGAAGTTCGTAGAAGCCACTGTAGGCACAAAGGGTGAAACTACCAACTCTATAAGCAACAAGATGGGACATTGGGAATTGTCCACTAAAATCATCGATCCACATGGAAACTCAAATCCTATATTGGCAATCACAGCAGCACCATCGTCATACTTCGGTGGTTTGGCATTCTTATCCGCCGACAATAAGGGTGGATTAAGAATATGGAGACCTAGTGTTCCTAAGGATATCTACCAGGCTACCACTAAGAACGGAGGAAAGTTGCAACAGACTGCTTGGACCTTGAGAAAATCGAGACCTAGCGGTGCTCTCTCCTCAGATGCTATAGATGTGTGCTGGTCGGAAGATAGCTCTGTTATCTTCTTGGGCCATGAAAGTACTATAACAGCCATCAACGCAAAAACTTTTGAAGAGTTGCCTGCTTCTGTGTTCAAGGCACCAACTTTGTCTGGATCCAGAATCAGATCATTATCTATTTTAGACAACAACTTAATTGTGTTGTCGAAGACTAGAATCTCATCCTACAACTTGCTTTCCGGTGAGCTCAATGAATTAGTAGCTAAGGTCAGCACTGCATTCGGTGGTAAGAACTTGATCGCAATCGATCCTATTAATAAGTTAATTGCATTAGCTGTGAATTACTACAATGTGGACGGTGATGACTTCCAGATCAACTCGAAAGTGTTGGTATTCAAGCCAGATCAATTGAAGCCATTATACTCTTATAACCATGATCATGGTGTGGCCTCCATTCGTTACTTGAACTCTTCTTTCATCTTTGTCGATTTGAGCTCCAGAATCGGTATTGTTCAACCATCATCGTCGTCTCCATTCACGCTTTCCAACAACGAAGAAGCAAGCTTGACCAAGGACATGAACAACATGTTGATCAATGCCCAAGCCACAGCCGACGTCATCAGCAACCGTAATATTTCTGTCAATACAAACAGTAACAGAAAAGCTGGCGACGGTACCGATGACAGTCACGAATTTAATAGAGTTATAGACCTCAACACATTCCAACCCATCTTTGAGAACTCAGAGGGTGCTCAAATTGATACGTTGTTTGATCTTATAATTAAGGTCCTTCAATAAGTGCGGATCACACTTAGCATACATAGCATTATAGTAAATAAAACACTGTATAAAAGATCCTATAATATCTCACCGTGTATTCGTTGGTATATATGTACAAATAATAACTTCCTGATAAGTTAGGTATACGAATAATTATTTACTTTCCCCAGTTGAACAAGGAATTGCCCGATTTCTCGTTCTTGTCTGGACCAAGATTAATCTTGGTTCTTTGAATCGCCAATACGCTTTCTATCTTGCTAAGAGCATTTTCTAACAAGTCTTTTCTTTCCTGAAGTTCAATGTGTCTCTTGATCTTAGGATCTTCTTTGGCGAAGTTCTCAATCTCTTCCTTGGTCAAGTTGTTGAAGAACTTCATATCCAACTCCCTAGGGAAGTTGTAATAAAAGTCACTGAGCAATTCCACATTTAAGAAAAGGATTGATGTAGACGTCACTTTCGATGCGACAGCGTCCAAGAAGATCTCTGGACATTGGTATTTGCTTTCCTTCTTCTTACACTTCTTAGAATTCTTAATGATCAGATATCTCATTTTAAGGAGGGAAAGCCTGTCCTTCAAAAAGATGGCATCTTGACCTCTCTGGATCAAGTTGTGAGAAAATCCTAACGCTTCATTCGAGTTCAAGTCTACGTCCCCTGTCTGCTGCTGCTTAAGTTTCTCCAAGTAAGTTACTACTTGCTGCAACTTTCTGCCACCTATCTGTTTCTTCAAGTTATTGTAGACCTCGTCACATTGTCTGATTTCCTCTTTAAGCAATGTCACTGCATTCTCCTTGCTTGCTTGCCACTCGCTGTCCTCTATCTCAATCTCATACTTGTATGGCTTGATACAGTTCTCAACTTGATCTGCGGTTGAGTAGTATTTTGCTCCGAGAACAGTCTTAGCCGCTTCTTTGACTGCTGCCTTGGCCATCGGGTGGTTCTTCAACTGAGTGTTATCGACGATGTTTTCGACCTCAGTTAACAATGCGTTGGATACAAGAGAAGTAGACAATCTTCCAACTCCTAACTTAGTTAAAGAGCTAGTTGTTAAATCCAATTTCTTGTGCCAATAGATGTCGTCATTTATATTAGTGATTTGGGAGAGCTCCTTTAAATCTGGTTCTATGGTGGCATTCTTTGAATTTTGCAAAGTGAAAGGCTTGTTCCAGTATCTCTCTGCCATCAAGTCCAAGATTTTCTGGTCCAATGCATTCTTTATTAATGATTTCAATTCACGACGCGAGAAATCGTGACTCAACTCCTTTGTAGCTAATTTCAACATATCAATGTTATTGGCTAAGTACATCTCTGGAGTTAATGGACGGTCATTGAACTCGACTTTAAATTGATAAGAAGTCTCCTCCAACTCCTGTTGAATGGCCATATGGGTGGGTCTCAAAGACGCAGCCATAGACTTTTCAAGGACCTTCATAAGCTTCTTTTTCAAGTTTCTTGTGCCCGTAGTTGTGCCGTAAAACTCTTCCTTGTTCTCCTTCAAGTATGTGTGCTCGAAGTTCTGCTGCATCACGTAGGCTTGGTAGCCGGTGATTGCTTTTCTGGAAAACAACCCAGAAGTTCCTTTGGTGGTACTAGGTGCTTTCGTTATCACTCCCACATAACCCATTCTGAGTGGGTACTTCTTATTGGTGAGGATTTTAGTCGCTCTCTTTGGGTCCACTAAATCAATTTTCGTGACCACACCTATTGTTCTCTCACCCCTTGGGTCAGCAAGTCTAGATGCTCTCAATGCGGCAGAATTGGCAAGATCTACATCGGCAGCGGAAATTGCAAGGATGATATTAGGCGCTTCCAAGTATCTGTCACATAACTGCCTGATTCTATTTTTCAACTCAATTGGCTGGTCGGCAGCTTCGACTTGAATGTATCCGGGTAAGTCTACCAAAGATAAGTCAGGCACTCTAGGTGACCTAATGGTTATTTGGATAGGATCGTTAGAGATACACTCGTGCTCTGGCACTGCCATATTGAGATCAAACAATATCTTCTGAACCTGTTCGAAATCAGTTAAATTTTCCATCTTTAAAGCTGGGAATGAGGCCACATCAGCAGCAGCTTCTGGAGTGTTGACCAAAGTCAACTCTATTGGTCTTCTAGTGACCATGTTGGATCCCTTTGGGAGAAATTCCTGCCCCACAATTGCTTCTAATACAGAAGACTTACCACTAGACTGGGATCCAATGACTACAATAGAAGGCAATCTCATGCCATCGTGGTTAATTGAAGAAAGGAGGTTTCTGATCTCAATCATTTGGCGAGTCAAATTGAGCATCTCATCGCTTGTGTCATCGTTTTCGAGGTCATCATCATCGTCATCTTGATCAAATAATGTTTCTTCATCTTCATCCTCTTCTACTGCAGTTTCGTCAAACTCTTTATTGTCTTCGTCGTCTGTGGTGAATCCTACAGCAGCTGCTGTTGCGCCAACAGCTGTAGCGGTGTCTCCGCTGCCTCCATTTCCTCCCCCAGATCCGCCACCAGAGCCTTCACCACTGGTACCGAGGCCCTTGAAAAAGTCCCCAGCACCATCGAACATGCCCTGTGTGAAGTCCTTGAACGCTGAAAGCTGATCCTGGGTGTAGTTTGACGCTTGTTCTACCTTGTAGGCTACGTATGACCCGCCTGCAGCAAGTCCTCCTCCCATATAGGCGGGAAGCCTACCTGCTTTGGCGAGGATTTTAATGAAGCCAAGATTGCGTGTGAATGTCCTCGGCGCGATGTGTGTTCCTATGTGTGGTCTTCTAGCTGCCAAACTCGACCCGGTGAGGAGCCGAGCGGGACTTGATGTGGAGAGAAGGCGCTTGCTAACACTAGTGCGATTGATCACAAGCAACGAGAGAGAGCAGAGCGATCTCGATGCTGAGGAGGGTATTCGCATTGCGGATTTTTGCAGTAACGATAGCATCGTCGTGTGATTCCGATGTGTGATTTGTAGCTGAATTGACCCCGTGGCGGCTGTATGGCACCGTACTGTTTGGTAAAGAACCCAAGCAGCAAACAGTTCTAAAATGATTCAATTCTCAATTTTCTGGGTGCTAACAAAAACAAGGAGTGGCGGGAGTGTGTGGAGGGCGATGGTTGCAAAGAGACCCATGCAGCAGTAGTGGAAGAGGGAGAAGGAGAGTGAGCGAGTTACGTATGGGAGAAGGTGAGGAGTGTGAGTGTAGAGTGCTTCTATAGTAGTATTGGTGGCTAGGTAATTTGGTCTATGAAAGATTGTAGCAGTTTGTTTTCGTGTCTGCTTCCAAGGGGTCTATGAGTAGGTGTTTTTCGACAAGAGAAAAACTGGTAAGTTGGTACTCCGATACTTTTGGAAGTAGGAGTGTTGTGTTTGTTTGTTTGTTTGTTTGTTTGTTTGTTTGTCTTCGCAGCCATTTAGTTAATGGCTGCACTCTTAATATAGCTGCAAATTTAACATTTCAAGTTCCTCCAAGATGTAGGCTTTGTTTCCTAGACACTGTAATAGGATAATTTGCGGTCAATAACGAACTTCACACTTGCACAGGTGTCTGTTGCTGGCGTCTAGCACCTCTAAATGCTGCTCATTCTTGACCTAAGGATGACCCAGCCTCAAACAATTGGCTTCAGAACATTACAAAAATTTGAATTGCCTTAATGCATTGAACCACAGGCATCTCATACTGGAATTCTACATAAATGTCATATCATCGGTAACCCATCCGTTTGAAAATGCAAAAAAAATGCCTCTTGCCAGAATTGAACTAGCGACCTTTGCATTACAAGTGCAACGCTCTACCACTAAGCTAAAGAGGCAGTTATTGCTCGTAAATATGCACAATGCACATGGCATCGCTTCAAAGTCACGTGGAATATTTAATGTGATACAGGTCACGTGAGTTTGTTCCAAGTAATAGCAGCTCATGTACACATTTCATTAACACTATTAGGAGAATAGGAGAAAGCACGTAGAGACGGGACGAAATGCCATGGTGCTTGTGGCATTCCGACCGTCTAAAAACTGTTAACCGACATTTACCAAAATTTGGAAGTTTGCGTCTTGGAAATACAAAAACTGAGGTTCAAACAGGCAGATTGGAAATTTCACATTCATCCCGATAACACATTTCTTGCTCCACGATAAGAGGAGAACGCAATTTCATTAACAGATGCAAAAAATGTGTAAGCCAGTAACCTTAAACTACATCTAAATCTCGAACATCCTTGTATCATTATATAGAGCTTTAGCAGTTCCTATTGTAACTTAATTATTCTCGAAATTACTAATTTAATGCTCTTTTGGATAAAACCCTCCCAGAATACGAAATCGGTTACTATATATCCTAGATCAGACATGTTCTTATAGCGATCAAAATAATAGTAAATCAGGAAGTATTAAGAGGGGTATGGAATATTCGGCACGTTCATATATCCACAGCAACTTTTATACGGGTGATAAGGAGCAATCATTCCAAGCGATGAGTCCCGATCAGCCGTAAATAAAACGCTCCCTGCCCTACCGTAACTAGCCGCAAATTTCTCCACCTCCTAGATGAAAGTGAGCCCATGAAGGAACAGTTGATCGGTTAGACATGGCCCGCTACTTACAGCGCAGGGCACCATCATGTGAGGTCACTTTCTCAGCCATTTCGTCCCGCGAGAATTCTATCAATAGCCATTTCTGTAGAGTTAAACTAGTGAGATCCGCCATGCATGTAATAAATCAGATGTCTTGGTGTCAAATTCTATGTCGGATTGGTGATATCACTGATACCTGGATACTGCGGTTCGCATGCCGGTTCGCATAGGTGTTATGATCAACAGATAGGCATAATTTCACTTTTTAGTGGTATAGACAATTCCTAATCTGGCGTCGATGATGTATCATTCATGAAGAAGACTCCAGCGACGTCAAGGGTGAAATGCTGATCTGTTCGGTAGAGATGGAAGACTGAAATAAACTCATCCACAGTCTTGGGGGTACTATATTTTGAAGCCTCTGAATGCGATCATGCAAACTCTATTACCAAGAAAAACTGTTCTTTTGGTCAATGCTTAACAACGACCACCGCCTACCTGGCCTGCTTGGAACCCTTCTCATAGCTTGAAGTTTGCTACTTCACATCACCCTTGCGCTGCAAGAGTGCATCGTCTGCTGCATTGCTCCTCGGCGCAAAACCCGTTCCAGGTAGCCGTAATTCCAGCTGATCTCAGAATTCGCAACTGAAAACCACTAAGCCGCTGTCCAGTACTTCAAAAAAAATAAAGGAAGAAGTCATATGTTAGTGATAATTTCATGGACAGCCCCGGTAAACAGTGACCGACGGGGTAAATCTTGCCTTGGGTAGATATATAAATAATAGGACATCCCAGTTACGACCAACAACTGTAGCGCCAGTGTAGCATTGTATCTGCGCTTGCCAATTTGCACCTCATCACGCACATATCCCATCACATAACCCACAGCTCATCTCGTGCGGGCACTAATTTGGAACCACCACGATAAGCACATTCTGACAAATCCAGAGCACCGTACTTCCGTGTCAACAATAGCCGTAGATAGTACACCTCTTCTGGCCTGCTCCACACTGCTCTTAAAATCCAGGAACAATCGTGGTTTATCGCACTTCCGTCATAACAACACCCATTGTTCCCAGTTCGCAACAATAGTGACACATTAACCCCTTTCGTCACCCTGCTTCCTACATCGCTTTAGCATCCACATTGATTTGCATACTTAAGCATAACCTCATCCCGAAGATCGCATCATCATATGCGCAGCAGAAAAAATCATTTGCTGCTGCCAGTTGTATTTACATTTAGCAACCTGAATCAGGCTATATCTTTAGCCCAGTAGAGGGAGGTTTCTTTGGAGCAGTATTGTATTTATTCTTCATCCCAGTATTTATTAGATTTTCTTCTTCGCCGAAGTCATAGAAAGTAGCATCGTGGTTCTCAGCGTCATCGGGCAACACCATGCAATGATAAAATTCAGAAGCCGGACTTTTTCACACCCAAGAAACCGGTCTCCGTTCTCGATCTCACCGACGTCATCTCGGACAACATCGAGTTCTAATTTGAACGATAACCCATCCAAGAAAGAAGTGGTTGCGTTCTTGAAAAGGAAACTCATCAAGATCCACAGGAAGATCGAGGCAAAGAAGCTGAAACTCAGCCGCTCCGTTTCCCGCAAGAATAGGGCCCATCTCTGTAAGATGTCTTCCAAGAGGGTCTCGTATGATTTTGCGGACGAACTCACAGTGGTGGACAAGTTGGACGACGAAGACTTGAGATCGGGCAGTTCTTCTATAGAGATTGCCAGATGTTCTAACACTGATTACGAGAAGGCCGAGATTTCCGAGATAGAAGACATCCGCCAAATTGCTAGCATCACTAATATTAACGTTTATTCAATCTGTCAGGCTAATACTACACTTGAGGATACAAAGATTGACCAAGAAACTGAAGAGGACATCTCCAGCATATGCTCAGCACCCAGAATCGAGATCACAGAAGCCAGTGTTAATACTATAAATGAGGAAACTCTTACTGAAAAAGCTGTAAGCATTCAACCATATATCACCAACAAATCGCTTAATAACAAGCCCAACAAACCATTCCCTGTACTCAAGTACAAATCCCAGCTCAACCAACTTTTGCATAGAGGAAACAACAGCATAACTAAGACCATTGGTACTGTGGCAAAAACCTCGTCCATTCCGTTCATTTCTTTGCATAGATTTATTGTGCTTCAAGACGAACAATTTGTGAACTACCGTTTAGTCCACAGGCTGGGTAATGTCTACAGATGTAACCATTATCAAGCTTTGGACCACGAACTCACAAAGTCTTCGCTCTTGGTAGACAATCTTTCATCCACACTCGTTATTTGCATAAGGTTCATTTTAATTGCCCTTTTAATCGAGTCATTATTTCATCTCATCTAATTCACCACGGCACTGATGTCGGCTAGACGTCGGTTGGAACAACAGGAATAGGAACAGCATTCACTTCACATCTTAATATTTCGCAGCAATAGGAAGCATACTAACATTAGAAACCGGAATTACGCGGAGATATTCATTCTCCGCCATTGGCTAGTTAACTCCAGGCTAGTACTATTTATTGTATCATTACTTAATTACCATTATTCTCTATTCAATACGAAACTTCATTAATACGTTCATAACATTGACTGCTGAACACGTAGACAAAACTCGTAGCATAAGAATAGCATCTTTCGATGTATGATGGGATGTCTGGTAGAGACATGGCAAGTGCACTATTTAAAGTCATACAAGTAATAGACGAATAGAAACCAATGACAAAACCATTCATACGCTGCCTGCTACATCCGGATTGTTGTAACCATGGTTATGTCATCTTACAACCGTTTCGGTTTCGGATATAAGTGTCAATTATGCATATACCTGTCAAAATGATCTGTGGCTATATGGGATGGATATAGGTGGACTTAAGAGGGCTTCATGAAGTGAAGATTATAAAAGTGATTTCATATCTGGGTATCTTGGAATGAAAGAAAACTCAGCAAATGGCCATTAACATAATGTCACTGTCTTCGTGGAATAAGGATCAGGAGAATGTAATAGCAGATGAAAACAAATCTGCTCGAGATCAGGTTTTCATAGAGAGTAATGCCGGAGACGGTACCAAAAGAGAAGACCAATATGTCACCGGGTACAAGTTAGTACTATGTTGCATATCATTGCTATTATGTTTGTTTCTAGTTGCCATTGGCCAGACAATTGTAGTTACAATTATCACCCAAATTGGAAACCGTTTTGACGGTTTCGACAAGATCAATTGGTTGTCTTCTGGTTTTCTTCTTGCCGTTGCAGTTTTGACAGCTACTTGGGGTAAATTGTCTATTGTGATAGGAAGAAAGCCTACGCTTAGTATCGCAATAGTATTGTTTGAATTGGGGTCTTTAGTGTGTGCCTTGTCGACTAATATGAACATGCTTATCGGTGGAAGAGTCTTGGCGGGTATTGGTGGAGGAGGAATCCAGTCTTCGGTGTTTGTCATCTTGAGTGAAATTGTTCCGATTCAATACCGTGCCTTTGGAATGATGGTTTTGTCTCTTACAACATCAAGTGCTTCTGTGTTAGGACCTTTGATCGGAGGTGCTCTTTCAAAGGTTAACTGGAGATGGTGTTTTTATATCAACTTACCTATTGGTGGAGTGGCATTCATATTTTTGCAACTTGCTTTTAATCCTCCTCCACCACAAGGAAAGATCAGAGACAAAATCAAAACTATTGATTACATGGGCACATTTCTTGTTTGTTGCGGATCTGTTTTGGTGTTATTAGCACTCAGTTTTGGATCCACAGCAGAGTACCAGTGGAGTTCCAGTGCAGTTATATCGTCCTTTGTTCTAGGAGGAATATTTTGTATTCTCTTCTGCGTATGGAACTTCAAGTACTCCAAGTATCCTCTCATACCACCAGATATGATCAAGATAGTATCATTAGATGCATCTGTAATAGCTGCTTCGGCAATGTTTGGATATCTTTTCACAAACCAGATTTACATATCGGTTTTCTTTCAAACAGTGCAAGGTATGGATGGCTGGCATTCGGGACTACATTTGCTTCCTATGATCATTTCATCTGTTTTGAGTTCTGTCATAGGTGCCCTTATTTTTCAGAAGTTCAGATATATTAAGCCGTTTTCGGTTTTCGCAGCCACTTGTGGTGTAGTTGGAAATGCCATTTTGGTTTTATTAGGTATTGATTCTCCTTTAGGGAAGATAATCGGATTATTGATATTGCCTGGAGTGTCAACAGGCATGCAAGTCCAAAGCACTGCGTTGTTAGCCCAAATCTCTGCCCCTAAAACCCCCGGAAGTATGATCATGGCCACTACGTTCTACAACTTTGCAAGAAGCATGGGAGGAGCTATAGCAACAGATCTCGCTACCCTCACGTATTCCGAATCTTTGAAGTCGATTCTAAAAGAGGCGGTGAAGCACGAAACAAACCCTCAAATTCTACGTGAACTCAGCACCGTAGACTTGTCCAAATTAATATCCAATACTGCAATACTTCCACTGCTCACTCTCGAAACGCAAATCTTCATCAAGACTCAGATAATGAAGTCAATAAGAAATGTTTTTCATTTGGGAACTGGTTTGGCAGCAATATGTCTTATTGCTACCCTATTCCAAAGCAATATTAGGTTACCGAAGAAGAGCAAGGGTGCAGATGACAAGGAGCTTAACGAGAAAGAAGAAGGCAGCCGGTCCAGCTCTCATGGATCTGAAGAAGAGGACACCCATCATGAACATTAATACCACTTAATACTCGTTGTACATAGACAACTACATATCCTTATTTAATACCTAATGTATTCATCGCTATAAAGTTTACTTTTAACAGGAATTTGCAGCCGGAACACTTTCCTACATACGCCACCTCCTACTTAGGCGGCTTTTTCCAACTTTCTAATTAGGAACAGTCAACCCCTTTTGAACAGGAGCAAGAGCTTTCACTGAATCAAACCATTTGCTGAATAATTCGAACTCCGTAATGTCAATGTTGACACGAGGCAAGCTGTTGGCCCAGCCAAAGACGGAAATATCCGTGATGGAAAGGTGGTCACCAACAAAAAACAAACCCTCCTTGTTACGGGACAAGATAAGCTCGAAAACTCCAATAATTCTCTTCACATCAGTGGAGTAACGGTTGAGAGCGTAAGGGATCTTCTCGGGGGCGAAGTTGGTGAAGTGGGACAATTGACCAGTAATTGGACCCTGTTCGGCAACGGAAAAGACCAAGTACTCCAACTGTTTGTAGTACTCCTTGGTGCCGTACTTGTAAGAAAACTTGTGATCTTTGTCGTAGGTGTCCGCGAGATACTGTAAAATAGCACCGGTCTGACTGATGGTGACCCCAGTGGAGTTGTCGACTAAGGTTGGGATTCTTCCGTTAGGGTTGAGCGCAAGGAACCAGTCCAGCTTCTGCTCATTGGATCTGATGTCAATTCTTTGCACATCGTACTTCAACCCCAATAACTCCAAAAAGATGGAGATCTTGTACCCGTTGGGGGTACCGGCGGTGTATAATTTAATGTCTGAATAATTTGTTAGTAACTACTCCACATTTCAAGTCCTCGGACAGTGAAAAATTCCGAACCAAGTGATTCAATTGAGCCACAGCTGGCGTACACTACTACGATTCACACTTACCAGACATTGTTAGAGTTTATTTTAGCTTCAAGAGATTGAGATCCTACCGGACATTAGCCAAAAGCAAACTAGAAAAAGAGGACTTACTCCGATATTTATAGACATAGGTGCCATCCGTATCCTTCTCCAATAGGAGGATTTCGCGCCATTGGCTTTGGTGAACATGTGCCACAATGGTACCATGGAAGCACGAATTTGGAAATACGAGAAGCCAGCTAGTTCAGATATGGGCAAACATTGTGCTTAATTGGTGCTGATGCCATGCAGATCCCCAGCATCCACAGAGATAGGGGCATTCATACACAAGGAGTGGTTCGTGATGCTTACAAATCAGAAGGCTTATGTGGAGAAGTTACGTAATCAGTATAGATTGCAAATCGGGCTTTGTTTTGGGGTGATTGACACAATGATGCAATACTGAGGCACGGCTCGTTCTACAGAGTTAATGAAACGGCGAAAGACTGAAACGAAGTAAAAGCTCAACTGCAAATCGCCAAGTTGCAAATAGTGATTTTCAATGGATTCTATTATGAGGTGAGTTCTAAGGTTTTAGTGGCTTTCATTGCGATCGAAGAGACCATGTAGCACAGGGATTCTAAGAATACTTAATTGATAACGGTTAGAGAGTCTTTCGTAGGGTTGTAGTCATCGGTTGCAGTCTTCGCGTCATAGGTTGCAAACATATCATATGCTTTTCATGTGCCGTTAGTCGGCACGTTGTTTTCCACCTTAAGAGATGGCTTTTACTGGGATGATATTTTCATCTCTCAACAGAGCCACCAGAGTTATCAAAGCAAGAAGTAAGCTTCTAAAAGCTTATCAAATCCCATTGAAGTGGTGATTCAGTGGTGAGTCAGCCATTATTAAATCTTGATTTTGGTACTGATAAGATGGAATAGTATACCCCACCACTTTATCTAGAAGAGTGTCAAAGAATTTGGAGTAGTAAGCGGGATTTGTATAAACTGACCTTAATAATGATTTATAAAGCAATAACCCAATAACTACGAAATTCATTGGTTTGGCAGTTTCATAGCTTGAATCAATGCCTATAAATCCCAGTATATATTGCTGAATCTATCCTTTGGAGATCATACTGGCATGTGCCCATCGCAAGCACTTCCTTACACTAATCAACATGTCAGCCACTCACTTGACCCAAAGATTCACCCTTACCTTCCAATTACACAAAAATTGTTCCTGTCTTCACTTTCAGCTGGAAGCTTGAAGGAGAACCCTCTTCCATCTTTGAAGATGCCACAATAGGCAAAGCTGTGTCCTTGGGCAGGATTGCGGTCGAGCTAAGACGGTATTGAGCTCTTTAGGATTAGAACTTGATGCCTCTGGAGTAACTGGATTTGATGACTTGTTGTCGGGGCCCTCCCAAGGTTTCGATGACTTAAGGGCCAAATTGTATGGCAAGGATCCAAAAGGCAGTGGCGTTACACCACCTATGGAGGTATTCTCTGAAGCTACGCTTGACGTCATTACTGGAAAGTCGTCCACTTTCGAGATCGATAATGGCTATTTTACTTGCAATCCAACCTTCGAATTCGACGTTAAGACAAGCACAAGTGGGGTGCTTGAGGAGATTCCTTGGAAAAGGAAGATTTCTGATAATCTAGACATATCGATATTGGTCACTTCTAACAAAACATATGACATTTGCCATTAACATATTAAAGACCCCCCGCCGAACACTTCTTTGCAGCAATCCAAGATTGCGCTTTTGCAGCTTCCCTATCCCCTGCATGTAATGGTATATATCAATATCTCTATTTTGACGTATTTGGTTCCAATTGTAGTGATTCTTAATTAAATACTAACTTGTGATTAACTGAACACGCGTATTCAAGGAAGATGTCAATGATACAGCGTTTTGTTGCAATTATTGCTCAGCTATACTGTTAAAAAAGCTTTTTGTTTTGTAAGGGAATCAATCCATTTTGTCTTCATCAGTAAGAGATGCTCCGTCTTTATCATGTTATTCAAGCACATGGAACTTACTCCATTCCGTATATCGTGACTTGGTCCTCATTACTACTTCCACATGCATTCTTTTCTTAGGAAGTCAACATTCAGGAAATATTCAAGAAAAACCTGTAGTTTAGCATGGCCGGTTCAACCGACGTGGGTCAATCCTTCTTAGTCAACCAAGGAGTTACATTCCCATGATTAAGATACAGCCATTATCATCGAAATACAACTTACTTATAGACTAAATATAAAGGCTCCTCCGAAAGCTTTCAGATTTGTTCAAAAGCTAAATTGTTGGCTCGCCTTATAGTTTGGGCAATGATCGTCATATCATGGCCCCAATTAGCATTTCAAGTAAGAGCCACGAACAAATAATTACACAATCGTGCCATTCTTCGAAATAAAAAGTTGCAATTCATGGATGATTGAACTGCAGAATCTAGTCTTTCACAGTGAATAAAGCATACTGCACGTACGAGCGGAGTGATGATAAGTTCTTTATTATTTACTTTTTGTGGGGCATCACGGATTTTCGATACTTCTAGAAATCCGTGCCTTGAGTGCAAACCCTCCAATGGCCAGTATAAATCGGTCAATTTCTAAGGGAAGAAATAAGCTGCAAAATATACTGATATCAATAAAGGATTTCAACCCACACTATCAAGCACGTGTGGAGACTTTGACGACTCTATATCTGAAATTTATGTCATGGTCAAATGTCTTGCAATAAAGAGACACAAAGTAGAAAGTACAAAGTACAACTGCGTTGTTCCCTTTTGACGATATAGACTCTCGTCATCGCTCTTATAAAGCATCTTCAAGGCTATCATGTCTTACAAAATGAAACCCCATTGTCATTCTAATAGTAACAAAATTAACCACAACCTCTTCAAGAATGGCAGAGCTTCCCTATTCTCTCCACTTCCGCATTTTTGCAATCTTTATAGGTTTGAAGCTGCTCCACAAATATTTATGTACGCAATGCAAAGTAAACTGCTCGATACAATATTCGGAATGGACTCGGAGACGGCACGACAATTCTACTTCCGCAAATATTCGTATTTGCCTCCTGTCATTTCGCCGTTAATCTCTTTCCCGCAGATGGGGTACCGCAAAAGATGGGATGCAAATAGTTGTGCTGTGGAACACCACTGTAGCTTACACATTTTCGCCCATGATAATCACAAACTCAGCAGAGTGATTATAATAGGCGAGAAAAGCAAATCTAGCCTTTGTAATCAGCTGAAAGGCATGCCACTGATAGCCTGGTAGAAGCCTTTATAATTATCGCCCATGCTCTATTAACCGTCAAAGATCATTGCATGATGAGCAAAAAAGACTCCGTAGGCCCCAGGCGAAAATAGTCCGATCCTGTCAAAGGTGAAAAATTAGTGAGAGTGGAATCTGGGGTAATACCAAAGCTTACCAACATCGAAAGGAGTCTCTACCCATAAAATGGGCTCACTAATATGCCCCATTCGACTGACTCCGGGTCAAGGCAATGAAAATCCGTCCCGGATTTTCTTTACACCCTAAGAAGGGCAGTGGAAATAGGCAGAAAAAAGAAACACAAAAACCAATTTTTTATCCACCACAGCTCTGCCCATACCACCAATATCCTTTCATTGTCTACCACTTACCACCTATAACCAACGTCATAGGATAAATTTTCACAAATCAAAAGCCGTCGAAATAATATTACCACTCACAATATAAATAATAATAATATTATTATTGACACAATTATTATGCGGATAATGATTGAGAAATGAACTGCAAAAAAGTGCTTGCATGCACGAAAAAGCGGGATCGCCAGTTTCAGAAAACGGAAATATGCAACCTCCCCCAATCAAAATATCGTTATATGAACGCTAGTGGGGTACCATGAAAACAAGTATACGGAAGAGTCTGGGGTTGTTGTACAACCGATGACTATATAAGAGTAGTCGAAGAACATGGAATACTTACCTTCCATTGTGTTACTCATCAGATAGTAGATCTATTAGGCTCATCAACTTGAAATTCACTCTAGTTCTTTACACGGATTCCCAAGAATCACAAACTTTTCACAATGTCCCAAGAATTCACAGACCACGTTAAGACCTCCTTCGGTCCAAAGTCCACCCAGCAGTCTCGTCGTGTGCTAGGTTCGTTGATCCAGCATATCCACGACTTCACCAGAGAAAACCAGATCACTGTCGACGAATGGATGTGGGGTGTTAACTTCATCAATCGTATTGGTCAAATCTCGGACGAGAAGAGAAACGAAGGTATCTTAGTTTCCGACGTTTTGGGATTGGAAGCTTTGGTTGACACTATTACTCATGCTGCTGACACCAAGGGCCACACTTCTTCTGCTATTATCGGTCCATTCTACCGTGACAACTCTCCAGTTTACAAGAACGGTGAATCCATCATCCAAAAGGAAGTTGGTGGAGAGAAGACTTTGGTGATTGGAAAGGTCACCGACACCAAGGGAAACCCATTGAAGGGTGCTAAGATCGAAGTCTGGCATTGCGCTCCTAATGGATTGTACGAGCAACAAGATCCTGATCAACCAGAGTACAACTTGAGAGGAACCTTCTTTTCTGATGATGAAGGAAAGTACTCTTTCGTTGGATTAAGACCAACTGCTTATCCAATTCCTTACGACGGTCCAGCCGGTGATTTATTGCAGATCATGGACAGACACCCAATGAGACCTGGCCACATCCACTGGAGAGTCAGTCACCCAACTTTCCACACTTTGATCACTCAAATCTACGACCGTGATTGCAAGTACACCGAGGACGACTCCGTCTTTGCTGTCAAGGAGGATATTATTGTGGATTTCAAGCCCCTCGGCGATGTTCCAGAATTTGCCAAGAAGGGAGTTAGCAAAAGATTGGACTACGACATCGTATTGACTTTGGAGGCGGAAGTCCAGAAGACTCGTCAAAGAGTTCTTGACCAGCAGGCTGAAGTTGAGAAGGACTTGGCCGCCAGATTACAGGGTGTTTGAGTAGTGATCGCTAGGTGAGACGGTGTCCAAGTGGAAATTTGCATTTAATCACAATATTATCACCTCTGCTATTACTAAATATTTAAATAACAATAATAACGACTAGCCAATGAAAAACTGACAAGATACAATTAAAAATCAAGCAGAACTTATCCACAGTGTATTACTTCCGTTACACAGGATAAGAAGGTCCCTTTAGCCTGTAGTTTCCCCCTTTGTTCTTAGAACTAATTATGAATCTTGAATAACCGACGCCTGAAATTGTAAATAGTAAATTCCTCCACTTTGAAACTGGCTAAACCTTAAAACACTTGGTACGCCTGGTATAGCTGCATCAGGGTCGAGAGGAAGACCATACGGTGGTGTGAAATGCAATTTCAGGTTTTAAAGACATGTAAGAAGAAGCGACAACGGAAAGAATTAGAACACATCAATATTAATATTAATATTAATAGCTACAACCATAATTCACAAACGGAAGAATGGAACAGTCGTATAAAGAAGATGCCAAGACTACACTGCACCCTGAGCCGTAGCAGTCGCCAGCATGCAACAGTGTGTTAATGTTACATTTAACCATCCCCAGTCTTTGGAGGTTGCATTAATCGCCAATAGCTAAGCGATAACTGAACTCAAAGTAGTATTTCAAATCGTACAGACAGCGAAGAACAAACCCGCCTGGCTATTGGATTCGGCTACTGAGAACCATGACCAGAGCCTTCGTTGCACATAGAACCGGGCTTAAGCATGAATTCTGCTAGGTTAGCTTCTGCAATAATCTACACGTTACAGCACGCATGGCGTGCTATTCCAGAAGCTCCTCCTTTTGCATTCCACCGATTCCAAGTTGGAATCGTTTGGAATTTGCAGAGAAAGCGCAGGGTTACCGTGGTTAGAAGTGACAAAACAGCACAACCAAAGCTGGTGGCGGAGTCACAGCAGCTTCGGCGAACTTCTATTTTAACACCAATACGATTTTGCAATTTCTAACTGCCTTAACAGCCCTCCAGACCCTCTACAACCCCAGAACTCTACCCTGCTCTGGTCCAACCAACCACGGATACTGTTGGTATGTACACCCCCATACAGTCCGCTGCATGTCCAACTAACTCAAGCACCGTGGCGCCTGGTTGGCAGAGGAGAAGAAGCATGATATCCGCTTGATAATGGGATTGTTTCCGCGGAGCAGAGCGTAGTCACGGTTCCATCTGGTGAGATGGACAATGAGACCTGTGACCGTGAGGCTGCGGAGTGGGGATGAGGCATGACGGCCCCTATAGTGGACTTGGTTCGCACTAGGGTTTGGCCAAGATTAGGAGAGAGTGGCCCTTGCATGGTAGATTTGCGGTTAATTATACCTTGTTCCAGGGACAACTTGCACCATGGAACAAAATTTTCGAGGTGGGGTCAGTTGGCCAACTGGCAGGTGTAACGTGTGAATGGAACATTGGTTTGATTTTAGGGGTTATTGGGGGTTTGGTCTAATTAGTCTTTTCATTTAAAGAGGATTTTCCATGGTTAAGTGGGCAATTTGGTGTACATTGGAGTGGGGGTTACGCATTGGTGGTGGAATGAGAGTTGGTGCTACAAGGGGGTTTGATTATTTCATGTAGGAATTCGAGAATGTTGATGGATTGTTTATGTTCTGGTGGTGCATGGTCGCGGACAGACAGAGCATCGTTGTTATGGTTCTCCATCGAAATTCCTATTGTGGCAGTCTGATAATGAATTTAGCACCTGATCTGGTTTGTAGTGTTTATTGGCGTCCATTTGGTTTCGCTGGGAAGGATCGTAAATGTAATTTAATGTGAGTTACGGACACAGTTCACACATTTCGCCTACGCTTGTCGCAGCGGTAGCCAAGAACTAACTCCAGTCCCCTAGAATGTTGAATTGGCTGCGTGTAGGCTACTCTTCACAAGATCTAGTCGAAGTAAATGAGCTTATCACCGGTTCTTGCTTCTAGAGTAGTTGAGATTTTTTTTTGCTTCAAATTACAGTCTTCTTTTGTTGTAGCCGTTTGGCGTTCAAACCCCCTACTTCCAACCGAGAACAAGGTTTCAACGTGCCCTTATACCTTCTTTCACAACCATATGGACACTTCCATGGCCATTTGCATCAAGTGCTGTTGCGACCCCAGTGCATAGCGCAACCTTAATCAGAGGAAAATTGAGAGTACACGACACTGTGCATAAGTCGTTCTATCGGGATTAATATTATTATTCCACTGAGCTTTATTGTTTCTATTCTTCTTCCGCTTGTTGTTCTTATCATAATGGCTTCCAGGTTCAGTGGCATTCCCTTGTCGTGGATATTTTTAATTATTATTGGGGTTACTATCACCTGACTGGATCTTTTCAACGAATAGTATTTTCTGGAATTCCTGCAATTCCGCAGTCTTTGCGTTCATTATTATTGACTTCCGTCCATTATTCCACACATTATTATCTTGGATTTTGGCATTTCTTGCCCTCACTCTTGATATTGCAGTCGTGGTGGTAATAATAATATTACGGTTTCGTAATATTATTATTATGTTGCTGTGGGTGTGGATGGGTGGTTATGTATGGCAATGTTGGTGGTGACGTACGGTACTGGTGTTAAAGTAAATACATCTATTGTTCCAATTCTGAGGAACCCCGATTAAACTTCATGCTGGTACTAGTATTAAGGCGATATTTTTCAAACCTAATTTTTGTAGCTATCGAATTCGATTCAATCTACTGTACATGTCTAGAACTTCTTACGACGTGGTCCCCTAACACCTCTACGGTTTTTGTAGCACGATTATTTCGTGTCGATGCCATTGGCTCCTCGCTAGCCACTAGCCACAGCTCACCAGCCTCCTGTCATCACCCCAAATCTCTGACCCGTAGCCCCTACCGCAACCGTCATTCTCACCATCACATTATTTTTTCCCAGAATTCCCTGCTTTTTGTGCTCCTCCACCTATCTCAATTCTGCCCACCAATTCGCACCCTCCTACGGCCCCGACGCACCCTATCACTGCCAGCTGTGTGAATCCTTTCTCTGCCCGTTCCTCTCCACCGTCTTACCTTCCATACCTCGCTCCGCTCCCTTGTCCCTCCCCTCTCCGCTCCTCCCTCCTGCCACTTTTTCTTCTGTTGTGCACCCATTATTTTCTGCTACCAGCAGCAGGCGTTTTTTTATTTCTGCTTCCACTGCGAACTTTATTAATATTAATATTAATATTATTATTATTATTTTATTTCCAAAAACCTTTTTTTTTTTCGTTATTTCTTTGCCAGAATCCCAAATCGAAATCGAAATCCAAAGTTGTTTAAGTTTTATAACACTTTCTTCTTCCTGTCAGTATCGAGAAAGCAGTTTCCTAGTAGTTGGCAGACGTGTTATAGCAGGCGTGTTGATTTTTTGTTGCCCCAGAACACCCCCGCGCAAAAACCTCTTTCTTCGCTGGTTTCTCCGTGGTCTGGCCCCAGATTATGCCCTTATAGCACCGAATCCGACTCGTCTCCACTCGGCTTCCACTACAAAAGCTCGAAATCAGTCCCCATTGAACCGCAGCGTCGCCACAAGTACGTCCAATGGAACCGAAACGCAAAAGCTCCGTCGCCAGTGCTTCGGGAGCCGCTCTGGCAGCACCAGAGCGACGGAAGAAGGTCACGAAAGCTTGTGACTATTGCAAGAAAAGAAAATACAAGTGCTCAGGATGCTCTCCGTGTGCCCTCTGCTCCAAGAAGAAGATAGAATGCAAATTCAGCATCGTTGACCGCCGCACAACAAAAGGAGTTAAGAGCAAGCGCTCCAATTCGTTGTCTGGTAATACCGATAATGTAGTACCTTCAGTTGTTGCCGGCAGCAACTCGGGGCTTGTAGCAAACACCAGTTCATCCATGGACAAGCACAAAAAAGGCACCAGCATGTCATTGGATCGCTCCAACTCCATTGGGTCCGCCAGAGGTGCCTATATCCCCAAAAGTCTCCAGCCATTGCTTCTGTTTCCCGTCGGAGAAATCGAAGACAGTGCCGACGATATAGAGATCGACGAGAATGATAACGACGAAGAGAACGAAGAGATACTTGAACAATCAGAAGAAACAAACGCTCTCAATGGCGACGACGAAGATATGGATGTAATAGTAGACTCAGCACCTCAAAAGCCCGTACAAACCACAGAAAATTCCAATATATCGCCCACTGGGGCTTTCCATACAAAAGAGCCGTCATTTTCAGGCTCTGCATCGTCAAGAAAGTCCGTCAAATCGGCATCAGTATCGTCTGTTACCACTGTTCCTGCTACTGGGCTCTCCAATAACCAAGGAAAGAGCTCACGACTTCTTTTTGATTCTGCCGGAAATTTACGTTACATCGGTGAGAGCAGTCCGCTCTCTCTTCTCTTTGAATGCCGCAATATCTTTCTCAGTACTATAGGTGACTGTGAATTTACGTCAGATCCACAGGGAATAAACATAATAGACGAACCAGGGAAGATAAAGAACGGAATTCCTGTCCAGCTACCAAAGAGAGAGCACTGTAACATACTCGTGAAGTTCTTTGAGTCCAACGTCAATTCAACATGGTACATCTTCAATATGAGACACTTTAAAGAACACATCGTGGACTACATCTACGATAACCCCATTAGAGCAAGAGCTGAAAAGTTGGTTTTGTTACATTTGGTTCTAGCACTAGGATTATTGTACGCCGAAACTTCCAAAAGCTTCTTGATAGAAGACCTTGAGTCACTGCAAATCAATTCTCTCGCTTTCTTCGAAAGTGGATGCAATTTGATGAGAAACACCGTTGATGACGGAAAACTTTGGCTCTCAGAGGCATATTTCTTGATTTATTTCTACTATCAATCTACTTCGAAGCGTTCAACTTCTTGGATTATGCTTGGGACAGCAATTAGAAACGCACAGGCCTTAGGACTACACAGAAAGTTCATCAACGAGTCTTTCAGAGACAAAGCATATGTAATGCACCGGAGAAAACTCTGGCGTTCTTTGTATGTGTGTGACAGAATTTCTTCGATTTTTTTGGGTCGTCCTTTGTTGATTGGTGATTACGATTGGGATGACTTCGAGAGTGATGATTTAATTGAATACGAAGACAATATCAATCACGATAAGAACATCCATTGTCTCATTGAAATTGCAAAAGTCTGTAAAATCAACGGAAAAATCGTCCAAAATTTTTATCTTGATGGAATTATCGACCCAGCTAGAGCAGAGAAATTAGCCATCGAGTTGAAGTTGTGGTCGATCAACCTTCCCAAGGACTTACAATTAGACAGACTTCTCCATTCGCCGGAAAGTGTCCCATTACCTACACAGAAAATTCCCCATAACTACCCAGAGCAAGAACTCAATCGTTACAGAGGCCAGGACGACAGAAGCGAACGCTTTCCAAGAAGAGAAATGGCTCTGGACAACTTTGCGCTCTTGCTCGTTCATATTCTGCAGCTTTATGGAATTATACTCTTGAGTAAGCCCTTCTTCATGTACATAGCGTTCCGCCGGAACATCGTCAACAATGAAATCGACTCCCACACAAACAGAAACACCAATCCTGGCCAATCCAATAATATTCTTAATGGTTCCACAAGAAATAATGAAGGTTCGTCGTCATCAACCTCGAGAAGAAACAAACACGAGGTTACAATGATGAATTTCTGCCGTGCCAGTGTGAAAGCGTCCGTCCTTACCATCCAGCTTGTCCAATTATATACAGATAGACACTCCCAGCGTATAGAGCTGTACACCACCGTCAATTGCTGCTTCATGTCGTCGCTTATTCTCGGGCTTCTGATCATGCACAGAAAAATGGATCCTTCTTTCGAAGACGAGTACAATATCGCCCTTCTTATGGAAACCCTTAATACTGCCAAGGCCATTCTTCTGTTTTACGGAGCAATAAACGCCACCCTGCAGCGGTTCTACAAGATCGTGGGAAAGATGCAAAGATCGCTCAAAGCAGCCTTCGGCGACATTGATAATATGATCGTTTCACCCAATGCCGTCCAGCACCACAACCGTGATAATTATATTAACAACAATAACACCTCCATGCATACCACAAGCAATGAAACCTACCACTTAAGCGCGGTACAGCAGGCTAATGCTCAGCAGCAGCAGCAGCAACTGCAGGGCTTATCGAGAGTCAACTTAAGCGCTGTACATATTAGCGACAGCGCAAGATCGACGGTCAGGGCATCAGGATCGGCGGTGATGAAGATGATCGACAGTAATAGTACCGACAACAACGACAGCAGGACCAGCCTTAATGACAACGACAACGACAACAACGGCGGGCTCATCAGCATCTACGGCAGAAACAACTTCATGGGAACCGCTGGATCCAATAATAACGATAAAGACCACAGCAATAATAATAATATTAAAAATCGTCTTTCTCTGAACGACGACAACATAGTTAACGATGACACTAATTCAAATGCCATCCGTGGTGGCCGACAAGCTGCTAGTAACATTACAACTTCGTCTACGATTGCTGGTACAACCAAGGACATCAATAATAATACTAATAACAACGCTAATAATACCAATACGGCCAACAGCGACTTACAAAGAACTCTTGGAGGAAACAACGACGGCACCAACACTCCAACAGGATTTGCCAATTCTTTGAGCATGACTACGGATTTAGAGATGTTCATGAACTTCCAACAGTTCTTCGTGCCGTCTGTGGCAGCACCCACCAAGACAAACGAAGAGTTTGCTACCCAGTCGGCGACGTCTTCGACAAGCGGAGAGCCGCTAGATGCGTTCATGTACAATATGGGAACTAACGACATCTTATTTGATGGCAATATATAGTTGTTTTAGTTTGTAACAATACGAATGTTTGGACAGTGTGATGTAGAAAGAGAGGAAGAGAATGAACGGAAGGAGGAGAACTGGATTTAATGAAAAGTGCTAGAAACCCATTGATAATTAGAAGAGTGATTAACAATTACGACTACCTTATAGAATTACAACGGAGAAATATACGAAAAAGACTTAATTATTGTTATGAATAACCATTGGAAAGTCACAAGATTTATTTTAGTTAGAACTTCTCTGTTCAAAAGAATTCAACAGAGAGATTTAGATTATGCAATTGTTCTCTTTCTAGGTATAATAGACAGAAGTGCTTGTTGAGGTGGCCGAAGTAAATCTTGTTGTACAACAGCCAGAGACTGAAGTGTTGATTCAATAGTGAAAGAAGAAGATGTCCGTTATTCCATGAACTAGTCGTTGTTACTACTTCAATCAATATCTCATCGGAAGAAAGAGCACCATGAATCAAAGAACCCTGATTTTCAGGGAAATGTTTCTATTGCTATCACCTTTTCAATGTCGCCCAGTAAGAATAGAATAGCGCCACTAAGTAGATGGTTCATCCACTGACGTAACAGCTTTCCATTCCGCACTTCTTCCATTCATTAGATACCATAAAGAGAATATTCCATAATTCAACGTTACCTCATCGACAGAAGAAGTTCAACAACCGTTTGAAGTCCGGTTTCATCTCTTACCTCGTCTCGTATTATTGCTTTCTTTCTCATTCCTTCTCTTTCAAGTGTCGTCCCCAGAAACTTTGTTCCATGTTATAGGGCCTGAACCATCACCACGCTGGCCAGCCTTTCGAGATCACCACATACCCGATATTCACCGTCAATTCGTTACAAAACAGAACTCATCCGTGATTTTCTTCTTCCATTCGTTAAGAAACGGCACTCTAAGAGTTCTTTCTGTTTTATTCGTTTCGTTACCCAGAAATTGTCACCAATGAAGAGAACAATGACGACGTTGAAAGCGTTCTTTCCTCATGGAAGGACTTTCCTCTGGGATCATTGAACGGGGAATTTATTTATCCATTCTTTCATTCCTTGCTTCTGGAATATGGAATTGACACACTTGTTGTTCTTCTTTTCTTCTATTTCATTGAGCTTCATCGCCCTCTCCAAGCTGGTTCGCTTCAACATCACGGTTATTCATCTTCCAACGACGTAAAAGTTTCTATTGAAACTTATCCAATTGATTAATTATCGATATCCAGAGAAAGCCACAAAGTCGTTACCTTCCTTCGATTGACACCGTAACAGCTGCAGCTAAGACTGAATCAAAGATATCAACGAAATCAACGAAATCAATTTCTCTTGATCTTCTATTAGAATTGACACACTCACCCACAATAACACCAAGACTATTCATCCACCCAAAGAATATCCTCGAATCAGGGTGACAACGAACGAAAGGAAAGAAACAATAGAGAGAAGCTATTTCAACGTATTTAATCCGTTTATCGACCCATTTATCAATAGTCAATCCCAATTAATTCCAATTTATCCCAATTTATCCCAATTTATCCCAATTAATTCCAATTAATTCCAATTTCCAATGGATCACGTCAATGGTACTCCCTACTATGAATCATGGTGAAGACTATCATTCGAAGAACGGCTGGATATGAAAATATTTTCAATAAATGTTCAATTTCAATACTGTTGATGATTGGAAAGAGTCAAGAAAGACAGAAGAAAGATAGAACAAACTAAGAGTAGTCAAAACTTGCCATTTTCCATTCTTTTTATCACTGGACAATCATTAAAATTAAACTGGCACCCATCAACACTGCCAATAGCTTGACATAGAACGTCTACACATCATAGATCACCTATAAATCAGAAGTCTAAGTTAAACACAATCTGGCTGGAACCATATATCAATTGCGATCACAGTCCTCTGTCACTGGAACTTATACCGGGGAGGATCAGCATGCCCATTAAGGCAAAGAATTAAACACTGCAATCATAGTGGACTAAGGCATCACCAAACCCCAGAACATCCATGACAAAACGCCTGTAGCCATGCTCCAGCGGGACTAATGGTATAGAAGCAGGAATTACGGGCCAGACGTATGGCGACACCTTATAATTGGAATCATATTCGTAGATCGTGGAAGGGATTTCGCTTGGCCAAGTTGCAAGGTGTAGAATTCCCTATTAGCCGAGAGGAGGCGGTCCGGGTAGAGTCAGAGCTGAGTCATGGGAAGCAGAGAATGGTCATAATGGAAAGTGGTTTCTGTCTAGTGAAGCTGGTAGAGTAGAAGAGAGAAAGCTACAAGGATAAAGGCGGAATTCAGCATCAACTTCGCCGAATCAAAGCGTATGCTGAAACCACGTCTAAAATAGAACAACCATCAACAAAATAGAAGAGATACGACATGATCTCTATTTTGTTGAGCATTCAGGAGTTTACGATGCTAAAAGAACGGATTTAAAATCGTAACCTAAAGACACTTAAACCAGAAGCCACGCCCTGTATTACAATGCCGCCTGTGTGTCACCGAGTGGTCATTCGACAGCACGGTAGACACTGCACAGCTATGGCGATGGTGTCCATATGAAATTAGGGGGAGATTAGGCAAAATTAAGAGACGGAAACTTGTGGCGAATTGGTGAACCACCCATTTAATTACATCGTAACTACGGTGACGCCAGAACCAATCGCGAGTGTCTAACTGCACAGCAGTAAGCTTTAGATCGAACATATCTGAGTATATTTGGTATACTGCAATGTTTTTGTGATTGCAGGACGATGCTGCAGAAGGGATAGGCCAGCTAATAATATTAGCTTGAACAATGAAGGCAATATTAAATTTCGTTAAATAATACAGAGACGATCGTGATCATACTTGATGTTAGAGCACGAGCTAGTTTCGGAGGACGCTTCGTTCCGAACACAACAATGCAGCAGGGACTGCCATCATTGAAATACAGACGGAATTGCACCGACAAGCAATACAATGTATTTTGAGAAGAGCCAGGGTAACTCTGACAATACGAATATCCATAAGGGATGTAGCTCTGGTTGATGGTGAGCAGCTAACACCACTCAAATATTTTGCCCCAATATTTTTCCGACAACAACTCAAAATAGCGATTTATATCCATCTAAGTTGTTATCCCGACACACCCCCAACACACAACCACTTGAAGAAGAGATAACGGTAGTTAATTTCTTAAATGATAGAGCCTGTATGAAAAAAAAACAATAAAACCAATATTATTAAAATTAAGGAATAAGCTAAGCATTGGCTACGGACGACTGCAGCTTTGTATTACCTTTTTTGGAAGCGTGGGTATAATGTTGGAGGAGGTGGAATTTGCAGGGAGATTCATGGCTGCCAGTAGGAGCACTGTGTAGGTAAATTTGATAGAAGCTAGCTTAACCGTGAATAAATAAAAAAGCTGGCAAAATTTAGGGGTGGTGTGATTCAATGAAAACAGTTATTAGTTAATGAAAATATTATTAGCAGGTGCCCAAATTAATATTATCAGAATAGGAGGGATTTTATTCTTAAAACATGGTTGCTTGCAAATTCAATGGCTAGCAGTATATACTCTGGAAGCAAGTACTGGAGTGAGTGTTGATTATAGTTGAATTTGGTTCCATCAGTAAAGATCAACTCTTTTTTAGCGAAATCCATAGGGTTAATTTCATGACTCCAACAGTAAACAATACGAAGTTTTACTATGGCGATGATAATATTAGTTTGATGATGGCAATATTAGCTTGATGATGGACGTTGAGTTCTAATTGCTCTATTCTTATTCGGCCAATGGAATTAGTTGGAAATTAAGCAGGCCAGAATTTAGTAGAAATCTCTTCTTCGACGAAGTCAACAAATATCAATATTGTCACGAATCACAAACCACAGAATAAGGACTCCTTTCAGTAGCCACTATTAGAGCCACTATTAACAATCACTAATAATGATTAGTTAGTAGATTTCTGACTGGTGAGAATTAAAGCTGCTGACGAATCTGTCTGTTTCTAAGCTCTTTGGAATTAATTATATTTGACTCTTGCATTCTTTGTTTCTTTTCTTCTTTCCCATGTCATTTTCCTCTTTTGTTAACAAATACTATCGGTTCTGATATAATGCTCATTACTGCCCGGTCTTCATCCCAACACCTCCATTGCCCAACTCCCTTCATCACGACATGATAATCTTGAAAAGAATCCTTCAAATGCATTAATCTTGATCCACAGTTTCCACCAACCAAGAAGCAATGCAACCCCAACCAAGATTTAAAATTGACGTCACTTGGGCTACGCCCTGAATAATCAACACTAGATGATATCGCTAAGATGACTTAGACCCTGCAACAAGGAAAATGCCATTTTACCGCTGAACATGATGTTGACAGTGTTAAATTTTAATAGAACACCAATTTAGTTGTTACGATTTTGGTGCACCAAAGCTGCTGAAGGTAGTTATCTTTATCGTTGGGACGTTGTATATCTTTGACGAAGGCTTGAAAATTCCTAACTTCTATTGGCGATGATCTTTCATGAAAAGACTGTTCAGAAGTGTCTAGGGATAAAGGAATTGACGCAATCTCCGACGGTAAAAATTGTGGTTTATAGATCAAAGATACACCAGAGTTCCCTAACTCCTAGGAAACAATGTACTTTGTACCTCCTGAATTAACTCCTAGTGGCTCTGCTATTTGAAAGAGTCAATATGGAGCCAAATGATAAAAAGGCATTCCAATAACAAACAGAGAAAGTTTCCCTCGGAAAAGACGGTGTTCAAAGAACACGATTTTGTCATAAAATAATGAGATGGGGTATCATTAATTAGTGGGAACATGGTGGGAACATCATTGACAATATGACGGCTTCGACCCCAATGGAAGTGATCAAAAAACTTCAAAAATCGTCAAGTCAAGCATATACTTAAACCATGCTTCAGCCGTATCTATCAACCGAGGTGTCAAATAACAACTACAGTTGGTCCGGTGTCGGAGAAGAATCACCTTCCCCGTGCCGTCAGCCATAGTTGATTTGGTTGGGTTTTGGCATGAATACCGTCAACTTCATGGGATTAAGAACAGATCCCGACAATCTGTGATTTGCAGCGAGACAAGCGACGGTCCCTGCATTGCGATAACCAGAAATACCTTTGGCTCTTATCAAACAATAGCCTTCACCAATGATCGTCCTATTCTTCGCAGCTAAAATGCGCGGAATGCCGATCTTGAAACGAATAGAGATCGTCGGCTAGTTGATCGCTACTGGAGTAAACATTCGGCAGTCCACCATGAGTGAACAGCTGCCATATTAGCAACCGAATGAGCTAATCACCTTTGGTTAGCCGTAGTTTGGCATATTTTGTGGGTTAGAGAAGTGATAGACTTTGGGGAGAGCGGTTGAGACGAGTAAAAGATCGGCGGTCTTGGCCAAGGTACCCCTTACTAGATGGGTTTACACAGATCTAAACAATGCCGAAGGACAGACACAGACTTTAGAAGCTTGTTTCAATCTAAAGAATAGAGAACGAAACAGAATCCAGCAACAGTGGTTGGTATTTCCATGATATTTGTATTTTTCGAAGGACGATCATTCTTTTAAGCAGCAGCGGGTGGTGTGACCATAAACCGATGCGGTAAGAGAAGGTGCTTAGAGTGATTGAAAGTATTATCGGATTGGTTTCAAGAGTTGATATGATGCAATTATGACATAGGAGAGACGGTTTTCTGTCACGGAAACGGCTATGCACACATGATGAGCTCATATATCGAAAGAGATCTATAAAAAGGATCTTCCTTGGCAGGGAAAGGACAAAAACTGGTGGATAAATTCTGCAAGAGAGGGAAATAAGCGACTGCTTTCAAGCACAATGTGATGTAATTACGAATTAAACAAAGAACATTCACAAAACTAGGACTCCAGCTCAATAGATTACCAAGAATGAGCCAAAAATAGGAGCTTTATGATAAACGAGTACGAAATAAGGTTGAATTCGGCAGTTTTCTCAAGGATGGAAGCATCTAGATCAGATGTGGCTGCAATTTGTGAGGAATTCGAATCCAATTTTGATAAGTGGAAGAGATTTGAGCTGCTATCATCAGTTATAGACTACGGCATTGGATGAATTTATTGCATCGGAGATTTTGCTTCCATGGGACATTATGATGAGATAAGAATTTCACTGAAATAAGGCGAACTTCTTCTTAAATGGAAGAAATTCAATCTGAATTGAGGTCAAAGTCTAGAGAACTTCGTTCTAGGTGTTGTTTCTCTAACTTAAATGATTAAATTGGTACAATTTTCCTTTATTAAGTTATCCACTACAAAGATATATATTTGATTTATTGAAAAGAACATCAACAACTTTTTTGTCAAATCACAAATTACAAAAAAACTCCAATTACAATTGACAATTGGGATATTCTTGCAGTTTTACAGAAACAATAAATTGGTCAAAAGAGAAAGTTGCAATCTTCTCCACAATTCAAACAGAGTTCTTTCTAATTCTATCATACATTCAAATTATGGATTGAATTATTCACTATGTGCTATATCCTTTGGATTTCTTCTAGAATTCCTTGACAAATTCAGAGACAATCTTGTAAGTCTCTTCTGGGGCTTCAATCACGAGCCAATGACCCACACCTGCAATCTCTGCTACGCGTGTGT
The DNA here is from genome assembly GCA_030572575.1 of Scheffersomyces insectosa. NCBI lineage: Eukaryota > Fungi > Ascomycota > Pichiomycetes > Serinales > Debaryomycetaceae > Scheffersomyces > Scheffersomyces insectosa. The sequence goes on from JAJMAO010000042.1 coordinate 74,563, forward strand.
TCTGAATACCCCTATCAATGATCTCAACACCTCCTTTCCAAGGAGAGGTCTTATCTTCATCTCCACAAATAATTAAAGTTGGTTTCTTGATCAAATTATAATTGTTAGCCAAATCGTAAGTTCCGCCACTTATAATGGCTCTACAGTTGGCAACATAGCCGTCGACAGTCTGACTGAGAATCAATTGTCTGATGAAAGCCTTTTTTAAAGAATCACACTTTGAACCAGTGGCAGCCAGAGGTAACAGGTTGGCAAATTGCTGCAATGATCTGGCCCCTTTTAACAGATTAATTCTCTTCTGAAAGATATCAGATGCTTGTGGAACAGGATGAACAGGGCAAATCAACACATTGGCTACGATGTTGAACTTATCCGAATCAAAAATGTTGATATAGTTAATGAGCATTCCTGACATGGAATGTCCGGCAAGAATTAATTCTTTCTTATCTAGACCTGTTTCCTTGAGAACATCTACTAAGTTACTGCTCAAGTCTTCTAATGTCAAAGTGCTTCTGTTCAACTTAGAATTGGCGGCACCCTCATGATCTAAGAGTAAGCAGGTATACTCTGATGCCAATTGAACAGCCACAGGATAATGGAAGCTCAGGGAAGAGCCTAAACCATGGAGAAATACAATCACCAAATTGTCCCTTTTGGTCTGGTCTGCTTCTGGGCTCAATATTGTGTAGAATTGACCCTTGGAACTATAATCAGAAACACTAGGCATAGCTAAACGTATTATAAATGTAACTAATTCGATAAAGAAATGTGATAGATTCCGAATTTTTCACCTCTAACAATTCATAAAGTTTTAAGCTGCATCATTGTACAGAATACCAGGCATATATAAAAAAATACAGCTACCACAAAGCGTGTAATAGCCCTTCCCACGTCATGAACATGCCATTGTCCTCCTAATGGGCTCGAGTCATAAGCACGGAACCAGCTCATCCCAAAGCGGATATGCAGCTACATTTGTTTATCCGCACTTTCTGCGGAATTTTCCTCCCCACAAAAACGAGCGGAGGGGTGAAATTTCAAGCATTATCCGTTGTGGATAATATATATTACCAGAGTAAACTGCTTTGATTTGGAGAGAAAGAATTGGGGATATTGGCGGTGCAGGAGTTTAGTTTAGAAACACAACCAATATGTCCACTACTTACTCTGCCGACCTCGGAAAGAATGCCGAAATGCATCAGTTCATTACCGATTTTTACAAGATTTCCGACGTGAAACCTCCTGCGGAAAATGATCCTTATTTGGACTACTTTGTGGAGTCTGCAACGGTAATTATGGCATCGAACAAGTTTGACGGAGCCAATTCTATTGCGGGAATGAGACACGGAATGTGGACTCATGTTACAAAAAGGCACCATGTTGTATTGAACGTTGCTACCGTTGTCGAAGGTAAGGATTATCTCATTAATGGATATGTAAACTACACTTTAACCAATGGAAAAGACCTCACATCAGAGTGGGCTGCCTTTGCTAGATTCGCTGATGACGACAAGTTGAAAATGGAGTCCTACCAAGTTTACTTGGATCCTACCAAAATGAAGGAAGCTTTGACGGAAAATTAATGCTTGCTACTGATGGAAATAGAGAATGACCTACTGCAACGGATACGTAGTTGGGCTTTGTGCTTTCTTTATATAAGACACTGGACAGTCAATACACAAGTAACAATGGTGTTACATTACATATTTATTCACAATTTCTGGTATCCACAGGAGTCATCTGTGTTGTAGTCGATGCATGCCGCCTAGGCACTGGAAATAAACATATACTCGTGCATCTAATGCATTCGCACTATACATGATGCTTCCCCATCCGTAGATCCCAGTTGAGAATCTCCTCTTGGATTACCCCCTAATTCAAGTGTCACTCTGGTGCTTTGGACAGCTCGCTTCGTTCCTTTGCTTGACACATCTCGCATTGATTTCACTCGTGATTTCGTGACGTCTTACACCACTACTCACCACTTGCTTCCCTCCATAGCAAAGCCCATCGCTAAACCCCAGACTTCGGAAAAACATTGGGAATTTCCGCACCGCATTTCTTTTTCAATTTGCGGATATACGATTTTTTTGCATCTTCTCAGTCGTAATCTTCCAATAAATATTTCAAAAGAAGAGGTATTTGGACTCTTTTTGAATGGATATATGTGTGAGTGTATGGTGCGTGTAGGTTAGCATGTTTGTGGATATTAGATAGTGTATATATATGGAAAGTATTGTCGCATGAAATATTTCGAAAGGGAGGTTGTGTAGTCATTAGCTTGTCAGTTAGTCTTCTTCCTACTACTACGCTTTGCCATATCCTAAACTGCTGGCTATCATAGACTCCGTTAGAATATAATAGATTTGAGACTTTAACATCTTTTCCTACTACTATAGGATATCTTATATACCAAAGGCTCTCTGATATCATGACAATCAACTACTCCCAATTGGAAGAGACCAGGCGTATCTTTGGTGACTTGATTCGCTCAGGAATCCTTCCTCAAGAGATTTCGTCTTTGGCTGGCCATGTCAACTTCTTCAATGAATCCACGAAGCTCAGTATTCCATGTCCGTTAAAGCAGACTGAGACTATCTCGGCCCTTAAGGGTTTGGAATCGTTGGTCGCTCTTAAGTTGAGCAAATTGCGTTTCGACAACAACAGCAATGCCAGCATCGATCTTCAACATGCTTTGCTCTTCTTGTTCCTGACTTACTGTTCATCTGTAGATGGTTACTTCAAAGGAGACAAAGAAAAGGTCACTAAATACCTTAAACATACCGACTTGAACCGGGCCCAATCTGACCCATACCGTAGAATGTCTGCCAACTTGTACCGTACCAAGGACAACCGTTACTACCATATACATGGCTCTCTTGATGCCACTACAACTTTAAAGATGATTGGAATGCCACCATTTGTACCAAACTTGACAGACTACCAGAAAATTGTGCACATGTACCAAGGCAAGCTTGATACTTTCACCTGTGATGAGTTAGAAGCTTTGAATGTGAAGAACAGACAAGCTGGAATCGAAGCTCTCAAGCCAGACCAATTCTTACAGACTCCTCATGGAAAGACCATTTCATCCAAACCTATGTTTGAAATCGAAGAGTTAGAAACCGAAACTCCACCAGCTCCTTTCATTCCAGGACCAGTAGGTTCTAAACCACAAATTCTTGCTGGAATCAAGGTTCTTGAGTTATGTAGAATCATCGCTGGACCAACCATTGGTAAGATTCTTGCTGAATATGGTGCAACAGTGATCAAGGTCACTTCCGACAGCACCTTACCAGATGTTCCTTTCTTCCAGGTTGATGGTAACATGGGTAAGCATACCACTAACCTCAACCTCAAGGAACCTGACGACAGAGCCAAGTTTGAGCTTTTATTAGCCGATGCAGATGTTATCGTAGATGGTTACAGAACTGGTGTTATTGAGAAATTGGGATACGGTACAACTAAGGTCACTGAATTGGCCAAACAACGTGGTAAGGGTTATATCTATGCCTCGGAGAACTGCTTTGGTTTCTCTGGGGAATGGCTGGGTCGTCCAGGCTGGCAGCAAATTGCTGACTGTGTCAGTGGAGTTGCTTGGACTCAAGGTCAAGCTTTAGGAAAGAACGAACCAATGATTCCACCTTTCCCTATGAGTGACTATGGAACTGGTTGCATTGTTGCTATCTCTATTTTGCTTGCCATCTACAAGAGAAACACCATCGGTGGAAGTTACTGGTGCAACTCCAGTTTAGTCCAATACGACTTGTTACTTCTTGCCCAAGAAGCCTACCCTAGCGAGATCTGGGATTCTGACGTCTTGAACAACCCAGCTTTCGCTCCATTCATGAAGTTGAGCTACTACGATTCTGTGGATGCTATTTCTGGAACAGCTCTATCCATCTTCAAACAACAGAATCCTGAGTTGTTGGAAAACCAGGATTACTTCACATCATTGTACTCCGAGGGTTTTGGGGGAATGATAAAAGTATTGAAGCCTGTGGTGGATTACTCAGGTGTATTGGAAGTTGGTTACAAGTGTGCAAGTAGACCTAACGGTTACGACGAACCAGAATGGTGGTAAATCAAGTAACATACATATTAACATCGAACATTTCATCAATAAACATAATCAATTTGAAAGAACCTAAGAAAGTAAGAAGTGACTAGTTAAGAGCAGATAGGTCGGATAAAACCCGTGGTGATCCTTCCAGTATGTCTATATTCTCTTACAATACAATTGCTCATTGGCAACACCGATTTCATGACATCATTAATATAATAATAATAAATATGTGAACATAAGAGAACTAAAGTGTACTGCTATATTATACCATCGGTGGGGTTGCAGTGATAAAGATCAGATAAATAACCAATAAATAGAATAAATAGTTTTGCACTCTTGGCTTGCAGAATTCATGATTAGGTTGTTGAATAATTTATACATAACTTTTGGGAAAGTGGATTCGTGGTAATTGTTAACTTCGGTAGCAATCCGAATCTAAGATAAGATTCTGGTTTCATTATCAATCAAAAACTTACGGAATTGTGATAAACTTCCGCTTAACTTCTTGAAGATGGACACCTTTACACTCAGATCATAAACAAAGTTCAAAAGTGCCTCTCCAATTTTAAGAATATAGAGGGTCTTTTCGAGACTGTACTGGTTGTTCAGCTCCGAACTCATGTCGGCACCGTTATAAAGATACAAGTTAGTGAAGTCCTGCTCCAATTTGACATTGATTGCAGAGCCGCCGTTGGCGTGATTTACCTGGTACTTCAGTTTAAGGTAGTTCTCAATCTTGTCCAAAAACTTGAGTACCATGCTAAACCTGTGGTTTAACTCGAAGAGCACATCTGGAGAAGAAGTTCCAGCAAAGTTACGGACCGGCGAAGATGCACTATTGTTCTTGCGAACAATGTAGATCGAGAATACTGACAATACTGTAAACACATGGAACAACATCTGCGTATGGATGGAGTTGGATGAATTATCGAACTCCTCATAGATACGGAGATTGATATGCTTCTCAAAATCAGCTAAAGAATTATCTTTGTCGGCATCTTCATTCGATTTGTTGTCAATCAACAAGCTAGAAAACTCCTGGTAATTCTCTCTACTGCGACCATTACTGTTACCAGCTTGTGCTTCTTCTGGGAGGAAATCGCCATTGTTCAAGAAGCCGAAATCAGTATTGAATACTGAACTGCCAGCAGATCCACCATTATGCAGCTCTTCTGGAAGGTTGTCTTCGGTCTTTAGTAATATGAGCTTAAGCAACATCAAACAACAATCTATAATTTTTAAATAATCTTTATCACTGATTGCACTGTCCGGACTGTTTGGATTATTGCTAATCAAGAACTTATTATAGTTCTTTGTTAGCTCATCGAAATTGCGCAACCAGCTCTGCTCCTTCACCAACTTGAAATCTACCAACAGTGAGATCTTGACGAAATTCACAAGTAATGCATAATCTAAACGTTCAAAGTCTGGAGTGTGCAGTTGCTGTTGCAGCTTAGGAATGGGAGATGGCAGTGGCAAATGTCTAGTCAAATCATCTAATCTCTGGAAGATGTCGATGTTCTTCATTTCCTGAAATTGCTTGATTTCAAAGAGACCGTGAACTACACAAATGTAGCCGTACATACTCAATTGTCTGAGTCTTGTAGCAGTTGTGGTCTCAGCATCATGCTTCGTCATGGCCAAAAGTAAGTCCTTGAATACAATCTTATCGTTGTTTAAGAACTGCTCAAGTGGACGGTGCGCTTGCTGACTGAACTCTTGGAACTCTTGGAATGTCTTGAAACCCCAAAGAGCTTCATCACTGAGGTTAGGAATTACCAACGAGTGAAGGTCATTAATGCTAAGAGTAAGAGGCACATTGTACATCATGAGAAGGAAGTTCGTGAGTCTGTAGATCATAAACACGATACGAATTTGCAGTTGGATGTTGATATTGTTCTTGAAACGAAGCTCGTCCGTATACGTCGATGAGAAAAGCGACAGTGACTCCCCTGAGCCACCACCAACACCACCTCCTGAACCGCCATTTGTGCTAGTGCTTTTACCACTTCCTGCCAAGGTCAGGTTCAACTTGTTAAAAATCTCCTCGTCTTCGCCATTAATGCTAAACAAGATAACTCTGTTACTCTTGATACTTGTCTTTACCAACAGGTTCAAAGCATTCAATTGACGTATCACAATGTACACGTTGTTCTCATTATCACTGAACAATCCATAGATAACAGAAAGAGTTAACAGCTGGATCAACCAGAGTGGATTAATGGTCAGATTCGAGTCCTTATCTCTTCTAGAAGTATCGTCATTAACAGAATTCTTTCTGCTTTCAAGGTAAATGTGGATCGTTCTTCTAGAGGCTTCATACAAGTGTTCAGAGTCGTTCTTGTTGTTGGCCAAGAGGGCACCTATGGTTGCAATCAAAAGTGGTAAACAAACTCTAGAACTCTCATTGTTGGCGTCTTCATTGGCAGTCATATTCATCACTTCATACTCGTTTAACTTCGAAATATGAATGAATGGAAAGTGCAGAAGAAAGATATGTACAAAAGTCGTTAAATAGAACTCGAGCTTCTCGTTAGAAGGTATCGTAGGAGTCATAATACCCAGGATAGGATATTTACCAAGAGACTTATTTATCATGTGACGCATTCCATTTGTGAAAAGTTTGTTCTTTGAGTAATTCTTAAGCTTGAGTTTAGCCAAAAACTGAGGTGGAGGTGCCAGTGGATGTTGAAATGAGTTAAGCTGGTGTGCTTGTTGCAGTTGAGATTGTGACTGTTGAGAAGCAAAGAAACTAGGTTCGTTCATGCTGTTGTCAATACTGAGTAATTGATTGTGGTCAAGAGTCATTTCAAATACGCTATTATTCTTGCTGTTAGGATTTTGATGAGTGTGTGGTTGTGCTTGCGATGGAAGGTTCACGCTAGGGTTACTGTTGTTGCCGCTGTTCCCACTATTGCTATTGCCGTAGTTCACCAGTGGAGACATCATGTTAGGGGAGTTTGTTTCTATGCCAGATGACAGTGCCAGAGGATTATCTCCGTAGAAGGAATAACCATTGGGAAGAAACTTGGAGTTAACATCAAACTCATGAGTCAACTCGTCTATGTCATTAAGGAAGTTGAGATCAAAATTAGCCTCGGTACCTCCATTAAAGTTGTTGCTCCCATTGTTGTCTCCATTAATTTGTCCTCCGTTGGTTGCATCGTATATATTTTCCTCCATTAATTCGTCGTCCTCTTGCTTTATTGGGGTCAACAGCTTGAATAAGTGACCCAGGTGCTGTGGATGATGCTCCAAGTCACTCGTTATGCTATCAAACGCTTTTCCACTAAGCATGGTCTCGGGAATGTCATAGAAAGAATACCCAAACTCGTTGGGTTCTTCCCCTTTTCCAGACCCAGAATTCTGATGACCATTGTTGTAATTGTGACCAGGATGCTCCAGCTTGAGATTGGCTGCTGCAGCAGCTGCTATGTTCTGAGCAGCTGCAACGCCATTCTGCAACTCTTGGTTGGTAATTGTAGCAGTAGGCATCATATACAGCACAGAGTCGAATACTCCGCCGATAGAGTTGATACTATCGGATCTTAGCTGAGGAGTAGCCAGCGACAGAGCATGGGAAAATGATCCATGTTGCGAGACATTGACTGGAGGAGTTCCTGTGTTGTTCAAGCTGATAGCATGGTCAAGCAGTATCAGATTTCTACCATGAGCAGATAAGCCATCTGACATACCTGGAATGGTCAGTAAATTGCTCAACCAGCCCATCTCGTCGCTCATGGTCAGCGGAAGCATTTGTGGGGTCAGAAATTCGACATTATCGCTCTGTGGGTAGAGGTCAGCAAATTCTGGAATAGCCAGTGCATAGTTGGCACCAGATTGGGCCGAGAATGAAGCTCCACGGCGTGATCGCAGCATAGCTATGGCTGCCTGCTTTTTGCGGTGGTCTAACATCACTTGGCGTTGCAATGGAGTCGACATGATGGACGTATTGGAAGTAGAATTCTTACGGGTAGAGTTTGTCAGAGAGATACCGGAGGAGTAGCTCAGTGACTTCTTGATTGGAGTGCCTGAAACTCCTGATTTTGAGGCTTTTGAGTTCTTGATGACTATAGATCCAGATCTGGATGGTATTTTTCCGCTGATTGTGTTCGTATTGGCTGTGTTCAATGGGTTGGATGACTTTTTGAGCAGGTCCAGTGAAAAGAGGTTGAGGTTGAACTCCACTGGCTCGTTACTCTTTTTGGATCGACCTGATGAGGTAGGATCTTCTATGTCATCCATATCGTCCATGTCGTCGGCAAGAAGCTCGTCACCTTCGTCTTCGTCATCTCCTCCTCCTGCACTGTTCAGTCTTTTTATACTCTTACGTCTGAGTCTAGTTATAGCGTCAGAACAACCGGCGTGAAGTTTCTGTGCATGTCTGAGCAACAAGTCCCTACGAGAGAACTTTCTCTGACAAACGCCACACAGAAATGGCTTTTCTTTGGTATGAGAACGTTCATGTCTTCTTAAGTGTTCGAGTCTGGCAAACGCTCTTGTACAGACTTGGCAAACGAAAAGACGAGGCTTACCAGAAGGAGTCGTTCCGTAGGCTGTGAGTTCAAGAGGGATATTCTTCTGTTTCTTTCCTGGCGCAGTGGCGGCGGAAGGATCTTGGTTTGTGCTTGTGTTGGAATCTAATGTGTCTGTCATTATGTGGATTTTATTAATATTAGTTGTTGAGGGAGTGTTCTTAGTATTATTACTAGTTTTATTGTAAGTAGTACTCTTGCTGGGAATCACACTGAAAGCGTTGTTGTCGAGTACGGAATCTTTGTAGTTTGGGAAAGAGGCTTGTGGTTTGACTTGTGATAGCATCAGTGTTTGCGGAGCATGTAGTGGCGGGAAAGAACTCTTGGGGAATGTGGACGAGTCAAGTGATGGACTGAAGGCGGTAGTGAAACTTCTAGTGGTAGCGTCTGGGGGAGTTTCCACGACGACGAGGATCAGTGGATCTTGGTTTGTACTGATTCGTTGTTTGGTCGTATTCCATCAACACAATTGCGTCGAGTTCAACTATTTGCTGGTAAGCGCAAAGGCCGACTGACTACGAACGATGTCAATGACGGCTATAAAACGTCAAAAGATGTCGTACCGATCACCGAAAAATCCCGTTTTCAAGCTCGGATGGAGGTTGTCTGTCGCTGTTACCTCGTTAGACACTCTTAACGGCAATTGTACCCGAGTTTGGGCCAGCGGTGATGGTGGAGGAAAATGTGGGTTTTCTGGTTGCGGCGTGTACGCCACGAGCGGTGTTAACTAATTTTACACCGGTGTAGACAGTGGAAGGTTACGGATGTACATACACTGAGCAACTGCGATCCAATGGGATGTTCTACGGGAGTCGCTGAGTCTGTGCAAGGGTCCGATTGCTGGTGCTGTTGACCTGGAGTTTAGCTGTGTGTGCTGGAAAAAGACAGAACACTAACACTACTGCTATATTAATACGGGCTGTTTCCACAAGCGCTTAGTGGACAACACAAATACAAAAATAAAATTTTTTTTGTGGGGATCTGACGCAGTTTTATAAGAGGCGTAGGGAGCGGTGGAATGTGTGAGTAGGAGGTGGTAGGGGCACGCTGAGGAAGTGGTGGTGGGAGCGGGAGCGAGTAGGGAGACTGTAGGGGAGAGTAGTGAGGGCTTTTGGGTAGGTTTTTTGCGCGTGTTTGCGGGAGTTTGGGGGAGTTTGAAAGTGTTTAGGGAGGAAGTGGTGAGGGATGTTGCTTGTGTGAGCAAAAGTGTCTGTGTTTTGTGTCTATGTGTTTGTGTTTTTAGGGAGAAATGCAGGGTGCTGGTGAGAGATCGTTTACAGGCCAGTGCCGTTTGCGTTGTGTAGCACTATTCGAGAAGAAGTATCAGGAAAGACCCCGAAAATCCCACGAAGAGGCTACTTTACACGGTGTATTGGGTGACATGGGTGGCATGGACTTGATGGGTCGTTGTTTCAATATGGCCAGTTCAAATTCCTCTGTTTTTGATCGCCTACATCTCCTCAACCGGTGTGTGAGTAACACCCTTTCGTAGTGTCTCGCTAGCGACAGGAAAACAATCGTCGGCAACACAGCGGCGCGGGTACGACGAACAGGGCCCGAAATTTAAGTCGTACTAATTGATCCAAGATAGGGGTTCTGAACGGGGTGAATATTGCGTTGTTGCAGCGACTTTTGTGAATTCTGGCAGTTCCCACCCCACAATCCCGTCTTCTGGCGATCTTCTCACTTTACCACAAGCAGACTCAGCAAGCAACCTGCTCCTACAATGACCCTCAAGTGGCACTCTTCGGAGTTGCGGTGAGTCCCGAAACTCTCGTGTCGGCTATTTTTCACCGCTGCGCACTACAGCGACACATTTCGGTGAATTTTGTCATTAACAGCGCGGCAAAAATGTTGGTTAAACTTTAAACTAGAGGCACATAGTTAAGCTTAGAGTACGCTCTCGCTTCAAGAATTTTCCAGTCCCAACGAAGGGGTTCTGGACCCAGAAATCCTACAATGTGAATTACTTTTACCTGATAGGAACTGCCACCGGTGGTTCCGTTTCCACATTCCATACTTACCTATCAAACACGTCAAGAACAATTGGTTTCAGTAACAGCAATCGAGCCTTCGATTAATTTTAATAATAATCACTACGTTCCTGCCTGCCCCAGTAATATCACCTTACATCCGCTAGAGCTCAATTTAGGCCCGGTCCCACTAAATTCGCTTCGTGACAGCTTATTCCCACCGGCACAAGAGGAAGTCGCACACAAACCGTCGCTGTTATCCAATGTCTGTCCCGCTTTAGCAGTTTTTTGTGGGGTAAAGGCAGATGTGACCCAAAATTTTGCCATCTTGCATATGCCGACAGACACTTTTCGATTGTCCTGTATCCAGATCGGGGTAGTAGGGCCAGTTAATACCCCACCTTCTATGTTGGGAATGCTACAGACACAAATTCTTTAGCAGCCTCCTTGCTCATAACACCTCCACAAAGCACCAGTAGCCATAGGTCCTCTGAAATTTTCACACTCCGAGTCCGATATAATAGGCACTAAAAATACATACGACACACAACTTCAGTATAAACGAAGCCTAAGTCCCAGCGGATGACCCCTCTAAACCAATTAAAATGTGCCCCTCGCCCTACTAATACTGAAAAGTTTGGGGCCGCCGGGCACCTTTAAATTCATTTCAGGCAGGTGGTATAGACAGATGTTTCGGACAGAGGGTGATGGAGTGATAATCAGCTCACCGCTGGTGGTGCTGGGCTGCCGACAAATAGGAGTCGAGTTATTGGTAAGGTAAGGATAATAATGCAAGCCATGGGGTGCTTAAAGTCATCTGTTCTGAGAACCTAGGTGGTGCTAGTGCAATAACCTCACAAAATTCCGCTTTTCTCTCATCTTATCTCAATCTAATCTGGCTGACTGTAGTACATAATGTCTGATTGAAAAGACGGCCGCTCTGAAGTATATAGCCGATGCATATGACATTGTAAGCCCGATCGGTATTAATAGCTATACTCAAACTCCGATTGGATCCGCGTACGAGCTCTTGAGAGCAAGCCCAAACCGCAACAGTTCCCTGAAATCGTCTGGTTTGAGCCATTGGTCTGGGGGATGTAGTGACTAATGGCGCGCGTCATGTGTTACCGGAGTCAAGGTATTCCCAGTGTGCCATTGGCTGCTAGCGTGAAACCCCGGATTGTGTAAAAGTGCATGACAGCGTAGGCACAGTAATCGCATCGAACGGAAGCTTGAATGGAGAGTCTCAAAGTCAGGTCACTCTAGGTTCGATAATGTGCAATCTTCTAATGAGTTTCACTTTAGAGCTTGCCTGGCGTTGCCTATTTTCCAGAAGTTGGAAGTGATTTTGAGGCGGCGTTTAGGAATTAACTGAAATTGACTGCAACGGTTTGTGATAAGCAGCTGAATGGAGGGGTTATTATAGGTGTCTCATTCCTTGATGTATGTCGCCGTATGGGAAATAAGGAGAGGTTGAATTCTAGGACTTCAAGTGGACTCTTGTCAGTGTATTTGGCTTCTGGTGGGCATTGCGGTGCACGGTCGGAATTACATTTCCTGGCGTAGATTGTTCGTAAGACTTGTTGTGGTGTGATATTACTCTTATTTGGTGGTGACTTGAACTTTTTATCCGTTGTTATTGTGTTCTTGCCAAGTTATTGTTTATTCATTGTTTGTTGCTTGAGAAAATGGGAAGCGAGAAATTTTGCAATCGTGAGATTTGAGAATTGCAGCCATTTACTCAAAGCATATGACATGTTTAAGTAATAGAACAGTGTATTTGTTTTAGCTTTATGTGTGTAGGGTACCTATGTGTTGGTTATTTGAGGAGTTTGCTGCATTTGCTGTAGTTCGATTTGTGGTACCTAAGCTGAGTCACTGGGTATACTTTTCTTCAGACAGCTTCTGCATTCATAGTTTGCCCGGAAGTTGCACCAATTCTTGTGGACAAATAATCTTTAATCTCATTATGGAAAATATTTCCAATAGCATACAGCCTGGATTTCAGGCAGTTATTGGCATTTAACGTCGTTCATCAATCTATTAGGACTAGTGTGAGATTGGAATAATTCAAAAGAAGTGCTCTGAATTATCAATATTTCACGACGGTATCCATTAGTTCACTGGGACTGAAGGATAAAGATTCCTTTTACAGCTACAAGTGTTACAACTTACTCTGGAGACAAGTTCCTATCGTACTTCGTTTACACTATTGGTGGTCTGTATTACCTCCATAAGTGCTGTTTCAGTGGTCAAAAGTGATACGCTACTGCGCTACTACATTACTAAGCTAGTTTTTGAGTGCATAGCACACCAATCCGTTCTCTGAAATTAGTTTGGAACTTACTCTACTCCTTCAATTCCGTATGGTGTATCATCTTCAACTACACCACTTCTCCATTCTCAGTACTCCTGCTTGTATGGACATATTCTACACCAGAGAAGATTTAAGTGATCTTTCTACTTCGTTTGGTCCACCAACTTGCCTACAATACACCTTCCTACTTCCTGTTGATACTCTGTACTACTTCGACCATATTTAGGCTTTCTCTTTTCCATCAACTGCAATTTTTCACTATCGGCTTTATCGACTACAATGCTGCCTCTAGTTCCCACCACTTCCCATGCCTCCCATACCCTCCCACCTTCATCATCCACACCATACACACATCACGTGCGATCATCCAAGATTTTTATCAGATTCGATTTTCGCACCTCGCATTTCCTCACTCTTCGCGCTTCCCATTTGTTAGCGTTTTCACCTCTTGGCTTCTTGACTTCTTGCTCTTCACCTCTTCACCTCTTCACTTTCTGACTTCTGGTTCTTCACCTCTTGCCTTCTGACATCTTGCTCTTCACCTCTTGCCTTCTTTCTTCTAAGTACCTCACTCGCACTTTGTTAGCATTTCTTTGCCTTCACACTTCTCATTTCTCATTCCACACACTTCCCATGTCTCATTCCTCACTTCTCACTTCTCACTTCTCACACTTCTCTTCTCACCTCACACTTCTCAGTTCTCACTCGCACCTCACACTTCTCTTCTCACTCGCACCGCTTATTAATTTTCATAGTGTGCTCTGCGGTTAAGCAGTTTTGGATTTTCTGTGATTAGTGATTTTGCTCGGCCGTAATATTTGCTTGTTGCAAACTCGAGTTCTTTCCACACCAAGCTCACTCCACATCGATACACAGTCGAAACTAGTCTCAAATCGACCCCTTCGAGCTCACTAATTCACCTGGGTGCGTTGTTCCTCGTTAAAACCCCGTTTTCGCCGCCCGAATACCTGTAGCACTCATAGTCCTCATACAAAATGGCCGTAATCGAGATCCAATCTGAGGCCCAGTTCTCCGAGTTGACCAAGTTCTTTGCCTCCAAGTTGATCGCCCTCTACTTCCACACGCCTTGGGCCGGTCCATGCAAGACCATGAACAGCGTGTTCAAGACGTTGGCCGACTCCAAGGCAAACGACCCCAGCATCCTCTTCTTATCCATCAACGCAGATGACTTATCTGAGATAAGTGAGTTGTTCGAGGTTTCCGCCGTCCCATACTTCATTTTGATCAGAAACTCCACCATCTTGAAGGAGCTTTCTGGCGCAGACCCCAAGGAATTCATAAACGCATTGAACCAGTTCTCCAACTCGCCCGCTGCCGTTAACGGCGCCGCTGTGGAAGCAAACGGTGCTTCCGCCCCTTCTAGCACAGCTGCTCCTTCAGCAGCAGCAAACACAGTCCAGGAGCCTGAGTCCGAAGAGGCCTTGGAAGAAAGGTTAAAGAAATTGACCGCTGCTGCCCCTATAATGCTTTTTATGAAGGGTTCGCCCTCGTCTCCTCAGTGTGGCTTTTCAAGACAGATGGTGGCGATCTTGAGAGAACACCAAGTAAGATTCGGATTCTTTGACATTTTGAAGGACGACACCGTCAGACTGGGCTTGAAGAAGTACAGCGACTGGCCTACGTTCCCACAGTTGTACATCAACGGAGAGTTCCAGGGTGGTTTGGATATCATTAAGGAGAGTATCGAAGAAGACGACCAATTCTTCGAGGCAGCTTTGGCTGCTTAAAGTGAAGGACTTCGGAAGAAGAAAGACCTTTGCACTGGAGAAAAATCGGATAATATATTAATTTGCTTATTCTTTATGTATATTACTGAGTATGGACGCTAAAGAGGAGAGATTTGAACAAGACTCGCATATATAATGTATTTTAATGAAGAGTGGATGTATAAAGTCATAATAGAACGGTATAACCTAATTGGAAGTCGCATATCGTGGTTTCATCTACGAATTGTAAAGTACTGGAAAAGAATGGTATTCATTTCATAATCTATAAAAACGTTAGGTCATTAGTTAATACATGAACTCTCACTCATGGGAGCATAATATTGAAGTACTCTATACCCTTCCCTGTGATATAAGCACATCCAACTCTGGATCCGACAGAAAACCTTCATCGAGGTCGTCTTCATCTCCAAAACCATCATCTTCATCACTAATTTCAATCTCTTCACTTAACTCTCCCTCGTCGTCACTCTCCCCTCCCTTTTCGAGCTCAGCTATCTTTTCAGCGATGTCGATTTGAAATTGATCGACATCGTAGAAGCTATTACCTGTCTCTGGCTCGTCTGTAGTTGCTGCTTCCTCATCTGCAAGGATCTCTGTAAATTTACCTCCCAACCGGTTGTAACTGTATCGTGTTTTCAATCGCTGGTTGTAAATCAAAGGTAAATAATAGCCATCAATGAGGTTCAAATCTTGAAAGGATGAATGCTCAATGTACTTCTGGTACAAGCGAATAGCATCATTCGTCTTGTTAAATTGTCGTATCATTTTAAAGTGACGTGGAAACTTAATTCGTGCTCTCCTGGTACTATGACTAGCGGGTATACCTTGTAGTTGGTTTCGTGTACTTCGAATTCCGTACTCTCGATTTGCTTCACCAGTAAGTAAATCGTTGGTGCTAAGAGCATCTACAATTTCACCTGCTGTTGCTATTGAGTACTCCCCGTCATTGTAGATTGAATAATTCTCAAGTATTGCTAAGTTGAGGAGCTGGTTATTTGTATAGTTTAACAAAACTTGCTCGATCGAATTGTAATTACGCTCATCTTTGGGAAGTCCTTCAAATTCAGAGCTTGAGTGTATAACTTTACCAATAGCATGGAATAAATTGATCTGGTTCTGTCTCGTGTACCACGTCTGGTCTCTTTGATAGTTAGTTGCCCACATTTGCAAATTGAATATTATTGATCTAATATCACCAATCTTCACTACTTCATCTAGAAAGGTACTTACCTCCTTGACAGGAATCTGATTGAACACGGCTCTTTCTTGTTTGATGATTGGTCCAATGGTCTTTCTCACAAACCTATTTGCTATAGAGTTAAATTTAATCAACTGCACGGGAGCCAGATTGACTATGTCCTTTCCTAATAACGTGTCAATGGTAAGATTGTTTTCTATGTTATATGAGTAGTTGGGCGTGCCTTCGTCAGAGATGTATTCCACTTCTGTTAAACATATCACCAATGGAGGCATTGTAGAATCGCTGTATATCCATTGCCGTATCTTGTTCCGAAATTTGATTAGTGTGTCGTAATGAAATATATTTGGCAATTCTTCGATTAGAATTACTGAAAGGTTTGGTCCTACGCGATACTTGACGTCTGTTAGGAACTCATCAAATTGGTCCGATTGGTTGGTGCCAACAACGCTACTTGTGTCAATGTACTCTATCCATCTGTTGTTGGCTGTATTTGCAGCTTCGTCTCCATTGGAAAGAATATCGTTTCCTCGCATCAATCCATACTCATCGCGTCGGCCATTTTCCAAGCCATCTATTATCTCGTTTGCCAACACCTTTATAGATGTCGATTTTGAACTTCCAGCGGGGCCAGTCAAGACCAATAGCTTCTTAGATGACTTTCCCATCACCATATCATACAATACCTCCTTCACTTGCTTCAATTTCTGTGGGTTGATACAGAGATCACCCGAGCAAGTTGGTGCGTACTTATCTATCCATTGAAGCTCATTGGAATCAGAAAGCAGATGCAACGACGACGATTTTCGTGATGAACTCTCAGCTTTCGGCACGTTGAAAGATGGGGACGATAGCTTCTGTGCTTTTCTCCGAGGCGGTACAATCTCAGGCTGTGAAAGAGTACGTTTTAACGCATTTTCACTGTTCTTCTTCTTGGTCTCGTTTGGCACTGCTACCTTAATTTCCTCTTCTGTCTCGTCTTCTTCAACCAAATCCTCATCTTCCTCGTCTTCTATATCCTCAATCGTTTCATTTTCACTTTCCTCTTCGCTTTCCACTGGCACTTCCTTGTACAGAGGCTTTTTTGTCTTCCGTCGACTACTCCGCTTCATTCTACAGCCTATCTTCTCCAGAAGAACTCCATTCATTCTTCGTTAAGAAGCAAGCGAAATTTCATTTTTCAGTGCTGCATTTTCCAGTTCTCAGAAAACCGTCGGCTGCGAAATTTTGTAACGTGAGATGATGGTATAGTTGAGTGGATAGTGTGATGATAGTGTTAGGGAGGAAGATTGGAGTATGGGGAGGATATACTCGTCTAAATTATGATTAAAGTTTTGTGTTTTCAATTCATTAGTTTTTGTTCACATAGTGCCATTTTAGTGTGGTGTGTACTCGTTAAGAGTGATGTTGATGTATATAGTAGCTAGACTTTACAAGATTTAGATCTTCATAAATACAAGGTACATTTCTAACACAAGGACTAGCTTTTTTACTGCTTGCTTTAATTGAAAATCTAGAATGAATTGTCATCATCGTGTCATTAATTATACGTTTATTTACATTGTTAAATACATCATGGCACACGCGACCTCAAATCAAATCACGACTTATCGTAAACTCGACCTGATCTGGTCCTGAACTCATCATGAGAACTGGACGGAGTCAACGCAGTCAATTGGTTTGAAGTTTCTTGTGAGACAACATAAGCTTTGACATGTAGGTTTGCTTCATTTTCCTTGCTAACGTTATTTGTATTACTATTGTCAGATTTCGGAGATCTCAAAGAATTTGGAATTTGATGAGTGGAGCTGCTCCGTCTTCTCTTCCTATTGGGAGTTGTGTGTGACAGGTGAACTGCAAATGGAGGCTGTGGTAAGGGAGGAGGAGTTGTTAACTTTTCGATGGGTTGGGAAGTATAGTTCAGTCCATGTTCAGCGTACTCTGACTTTACTGGTTCAAGCAGGTTCTCTGGCGTTCCAACTTCATCAGTACTCAAATAAACAGTCGCTGTGGGGTTGATAAATGGATTTTCATCAAGTTCGTATGGGAAGATCACGCAGTCGTATGATATCTCCATGATGTCCAGCATTCGAGGATAGACGGATACTTCGAAAGACGCTTCGTCGATGTTATTAGCAACTACCAAACCAAAGTAGTGGGTATTGTTGAATATGAATTGAACCCAAGAACCGCTTCTACTGGTGATAGAAGTCAATTTAATGAATCGATATATGTTAACCTTTTTGCTTCGGTGGTACTTGCAAATGTGTTTGCCATCTTCAAATGAATAAACCACACCGTCTGCAACACCACAGGTTCCATGAAAAGATCTAGTACACTTTGGGACACTACACTGGAAGCAAGCGCCATGACTTGCAGCACCATTCTTCTTTTGGGCACCTTTGTTGCAAACCTTGCATTGGAGCTTCTTTTGAGATTTGGATATTTTATCTAACCCTGTTATGGTGGTATTATTGAGTGTATCGCTTGGATGCACTTTAAGTTCATTTGGGAACATATTAGCACAGATTCTGTGCAATTTTATATGTGTCTTCTTCTTTGCATCGTAGACGTCTGTATCAACCAATTCGAACAATGGATTTTCTGTTACCCCAGGATCGCTGAACGAGTTAGGGCACAAGTAGCAATCATAGTTTTCTTCGTGGGTTGGCTGAGGTACAGCTGAAGTCTTCGTTTGTCTGCTTCTCTTCTTCGGGATAGATTTAACAACTTCAGTATTTGGTACTGGACCTGCTATATTCAGAATTGTTCCAGTTCCTGGGATATGCTCTGTTTTAGAAGTCTTTCTAGGTCTTCCCCTTTTTGTTGACATATTCTCAGACTTCTCTGCCTTAACTTGGGCATCCTTTCCCGATCTTGAATTCTGTCTCAGTCTTACTTCTTTAACAGGTTCTGGTTCTTCACTTGTAGCGGCTGTCTCGGAAGACAGCTCCATGTCTACATCTTCTTCTGGGACGTAGGGGATGCCCTTGAACCTGCTGTAGAGCTGTTTTACATTGATACCAACGGAGTCGCTAATACATTCACACTTCTTAGTGACCTCTCCGAATGGAAACCAGTCATCCAACGCGAAGTTGACTGATTCAGCCAAGTTGTAGCCATAGTTAAAGCCGGCATGGAAGCCGTGTGGGTACGTTATGATGAACTCGCCCTCATTGTGAATGATCTTATTATATTGTATGCCATGTTTCTCTAGGAAATTTGGTGATACAAGGAATGTCTTATGTCTCAAGAACTCGTTGCAGGTCTTGTACTCGTCGGCGAATGTATCTTTCATCAAGTTGAAGAACCGTTCCCGTTCTGCCTGTGGGATCAGATACCATTGCTTTGGAGCGCCAAAGTGCAAGTAATTGATGGAATATAAGTCCTGGTCTTCCAAGTGCCAGGCAAACGTCGCTTTCCACAAACCAGCGTATAAGTAGGCATCGTTCACTCCAGGAAGTCTTGTGTCCATCATATCAAGTATATTGGGCAAGTGTGCTACATTCCAGCTTGATAATGAATCGGGAAACAAGGACCCTAACATATCGGCTCCATACATGGGCTCTGCATAAGTAAGAGTTCTCCAGTAGTTGTTTTCTAGTTCTTTACAGCGTTCTGGAGTATATCCCGAAGTATCTATGTTGTACAATTCGTTGTGATGATGGTGATGAGTTCTGAGGCGCTTAGTAGGAGAGTCCGGCTCCGGTACTGGATTGCTGTTCTCTGTAGTTGTAGTAGTGGTTCCCAGTATGGTTTTATCTGGAGATCTTGACTTCTGTCTTGCTGCCGGTGGTTGGTAATTGGATCTTTCTGAGAGTTCTTTCCATTGGAAGATGTCGTATCTCTTCTGTTTCTCTATATTCTGAAGCGAGAAGACACCAGCACCACTACCATTGATCTGCTGAACGATGGGGTTCTTGATTTTGATGCCTCGGAGGTTCTTCTCTGTGTAGCATTTGGGCAAGGGACGAAGCCATTCCTTGGGCGGGATGATCTTGACTATTCCCAGCTGCATTCCGTATGAGTTTATGGCCTTGTTGAAGGCATAGAAGTCTTCGAATTCTTTGGCGGTTGGTTTGAAGACGGGTATTCCGCCAGAGTGGTACGCTGGGGCTATTGTTAGATGGGGATCGATGTTGTAGGGCGATGACATTGTATATGGATGAATAGATGGCGTTGACTTGGGGTGAAGGTGGATAGGCTTATCTGTGAAGCTGGTAGGCAGCGATGTTTTGCAATGAACGATGTGAAATAGTTAATAAATATAGTAGCAAGTCGATGAACTGAGAACGACAACTCAATTAGTGGATGTATGAAGGTATGTGATGCCGACTAATGGGAAGGTAGTTGTTGAAATGGTATAAAGAAGAACAAGAAGGAAAGAAAAGATCAATGGATCTGAAAGGTCCAAGAAAATAAGACTATACGAATAGAAGACCCGTATGAAGGAAGAAGTATTACAGCAAAGAAAATCACAAGAATCTTCAGAGTTAAATAAAAATATGTGATCAGTGTTCAGTATTCAGTGTTTAGTCCAAATAATTCACTTTTCACTTTCACTATCACTATCACTATTTCAATGGAGTTGATCACAGCGACAAAAAATGTTTTCTCCAACTAACGGCTAACGAGCAAAGAGAAGGTGTGAGAAACAATGAAGGTGAGAATTGTCGATGATGGCAAGAACTAATGAGAACTAACTAGCTTTAACGAGTACTGTGAGAACGGCCAACGACGGAAGACAAAAGATGAATGCGTGCGAATAGATAACTTCTGTCTAATAGCTGTTCAATACTAACCCCATTCACTCGATAGATAGTAAGCTAATTCAATTCACTCGCTTGTCTTAGTCTAAAGAAACTAAAGAAACTGGAGACGAAGAGAGTTTCTTTAGACTAACAATTATAATGACAACAACAGAAACTAGGTTCAAAGAAGGAATACCACCAGTTAAACACTACAGAGAACACTACAGAGACTAACAGCAAACAGATATCGCTCCACTCCTCCACACGATCGTTTCAGGCATCAGGCCATTTTTGATATTTCCATTTCGGGGTCGGACGGTGGGGAAGGACTAATGGGATGGTGGATGGTCATTGGTATGATTGTATTGTATTATTGGCATTAGCTTGGTACAAGAGCAATGGTGGTCAGGAAAGAGAGCTCAGGCCACAATATAAGCTTTCGTTACTGCTTCCTATCACACCTACATTCATATCCACATCCACAATCTACACCGCTCATTATCTCTCTCCGTCAGCTTATCGCTTGAAGCTCGCTTCCAGCAGTTAAACCGTTGGCAACTACCATCCATGGAGCTGCAAACTACACTATCTCTACACGATACCATTCGTCACAACACCAGAAACCCCACTCGACCAATGCCGAGCACGGACTGTTGCGTAGATGCAAATCTTAGCTTAAGCAGAACTTCTCGTTTTGGGTGCAAAACCTAGCTGACTATCACTGCAACATGTTATTTAAACATAAACCTTCTTCGATGACGTAACTTCCGCTAAGTCGGCGGAGTGCGCCATCATAGACGTATGGAACACATTGCCAATGTGCCGATGTACGAAAGACGCCAATGGGAGGTCGTCTTTTCTGCTTTTTTTGCAACCCCGCTTTCCTTCCGCCAGTCTACCCCAATCTATCTATTTCTGCTAGAAATAACTTCCTCATATCATAATCCCCATCCAAACAAGTTTCAATCAATGCTATAAACACCTCCACATACCTTCTCTTTATACTTCTCCCCACATCCGGTTAACATTCAAGAAATTCACGTGACCTGTCACCCACCGGATGTCGCGTACAATTGCCCTCAGTCGCCCTTCACTGCTTAACAGAATAGCGATATTTCACTCTTGATCTAGCTTCAACTCTTCTTATTCACCACCACTTCTCGCCATGGCTCTCAAACAGCGTAAACCCACATCGACTCCCAAGCGAACATATAGCATCGAGGATGAAAGAATTTCCAAATCAAGAGCATTAAATGCCGGTATACTTACGGTTCTTTCGCTCGTAATCGTCGTAGTTTTGGGCTATCACTTGCTCTGGGCTGTGAAGGTGATGACCAACCAGCCATACGGAAGTTTCCTCAATAATTTGGTCTACGGACCAGGAACTCTTGTGGCAAATGCTGGTTTGAGTATGAAGTTCATCAGTTTCATCAACAATAAGTTGGTGGAGGATAAGATTGATGCGGATCACAAGAAGTATTTATGATCTTCTAAGTTTCCGTATGCTTATTATAAAGAGACAGCAGGTGAAAATTGCTGAATAACGAGAAATTCGTGTATACTCCATTACCCCCGGTGTACTTGAAGTGTCAATACCACAATATTTATTCTATAACACTGCCAACATCGAGCAAATCATTTAACAAGTCATTACCTATGCTCGGATATAAAACCAATCTCATAGCACTTATAGTGTTCAATTTGAGCATAGAACACTCTGGACGATATTAGATCTTCCCAATCCATTGTACATTAAACCTTTATATACTAATATACAAAAAATTACATATAACACATTATCATCAGTTTAGTAGTAATTATGCCTGGTTCGTTCGGCATATCCCCGTGTCATCACAGAATTTGGCCAAGAAGTCGTCTTCTAAGTTGTAACCTTCAGTCAGTAGCCAGTCTTTTAGTTCGCCCAATCGGAGTGGCTCGTAGCTGAGAACCTTTTCATACCAAAATTTGTTCTGTTGTATAAGAGCGTTCATCGTTTCATAAGAGTACTTCTTGAATAACTTCTGCGACTCCTCTGGTCCGATCTGAGTCTTGGAAGGCGACTTGCTCATCTGGGAGTTAACCACTAGCTTACTGGTTTCAGAAAGAATCAGGATCATGCGTTCTCTTCCTTGTACTGACTTCAAGCCCCATTCTTTAATCTTTTCCTGGAGTTCCTTTGTAGTGTAAGCTGAGAAATCCAATGTCTTCTGAGTTCCAGCTTTTGAATTTGGCTCATTACTTACGATGCTCTCTATACGAACAGCGCTGGCAGTCTCTTCTGTGCCAGGTAATGTGTAGAAAAGGTCTTTCTCTTCATTCAAATCTTCGTCATTGCCTTCTTCCAATATCATCTCATTGGGACTAGACGGAACTTGCAAAATGGACGTGTTGGCCAAACCATCCAGGTCCCGCCCAAGATTTAGAAGATAGTCCGTATCATTTGCATCCTCCACCTCTCTGGTGATCTCAATTATACTTATGTTTTCCTCGTCGCCTTCTGAATCGGGGACCTCATTATCTGAGTCTATCACTATCCGCTTCGCTTCTAGTTTCCTTAGCTTTACGTGTCTTTGACTATCTTCGTAGTCATTAAGGTGCAAGTCACTAGTAACTTCATACCTGGTTGTTCTCAATAACCTGCGCTTCTTATTCTTGAGAGCCTTAGGTGGCATTGATGATATTATCTGAGGAAATTCATCATCTCCATCGTCGTCACTTTGCACGTACTGCGATTCTACCTTCTGTGCCGAAGGAAATCCTGAACGTGCAGTAGAGTATATAGATTCTTCATCATCCGACGATATAACAACTTCCTCTGCTACCTTTTCCAGGTCCGCGGATCTAGGAATTAAATGAACCGGGCTCTTATTGGGAGACTCGAGAGACTTTAATGAAGAATCTAGCTTGATGGGTGAACTAAACTTACTGAGGAGTTCCTTTGACCTTTTTGTGGGAGTTTTGAATGGCGATATTATATAGTTTCCATCGCTGTAGCTCTCTTCTTTATTTTCTATATTAGTCTTTGTAGTTGACTCTTGTTTCATCCAGTTTGAATCAGACAATGGCGTCTCTGACATAGTATTAGCATTTGAGTCTGTGGGTATTGATATATCACTTAGCTTGGATTTCAATGGTTTCTGAGGAGATTCTGTTGATATGCTTTCTATTACTTGCAGTAAATCTTCACCTTCTTTAGCCAACTCAACAGGGTTTCCATCTGCAGCTGCGAATGGGAAGCTTTGAAACGAGATTAAAGGATCAAATATTGGCACTTTTTGATGAGATGACACCTCATTGGAAAGTTTCTCGATTGTGCCTTCGACTTGTTTTCGCGGAGGAGAACTTACAACGAGGACCTCTGGCTCTGATTCCGAGTCCAGTATCTCTATTACATCTGCAATGCTCTTGTCTAAAGAGAATATTTCTTGTTCTTGTGATAATTCGACTTGAGCCGATTCTTCTTGGTCTTGGTCTTGGTCTGCTTTATTCTTTTCTATACTCTCACCATTTCCATTATCAATTCCGATTTCAACTTCCTTTTCACTGACACAATCACTGTCGACATCAGTTTCTGGTATTATTTGCCTATTCTGTGAAAGGGTCATGACAAATTGCAATTGATCGTCACTTCCGTATGTCAAGTCTTCCTCCAAGATACTGCTATTACTAACCATTTGCTCGTCATTTAGATCGTATAGCCACTTCAATTCTTCATCGGTCAAGCTAATCGATGGGAGTGAGCTTGCTTGGGACCACATACCCTCTTCTTTCTCTTGTTCATACTTCTGGATTCTACGCGTTATGACATTAAGACTCTTCTTCTTTGTAGAAGACAAGTCCGGGAACTTCAATTTGATGTTCTTGAGGATACAAACCCACTCTTCTTTGGTGAATAAGCTTGAATTGTCATTGCTTCCGTGGCCACCAGTTAGAGAGTCGATATCCTCTACTTTTCGTATTCGTTTAAGAAAGTTGTCTATTTTGCTCTGAGAACCTGAAAAGTATGCAAATTTATCGTTGTTGAACCTCTCGCGTACCATGGCACTCATTGACTGGTTCTTGGTCTTTCTTTTGGTTCTGGCAGTGAGCCTTGGGTTTTGTCTCTTGACAGGACGCGCCGTGACTGTTGGAGGAGCCTCGGTTTCGTTTCTAAAGCCAAGGAACTGTGATATGCTCTTCTTGGTCCTTTGCTCTTGTGATTCCATCTCCAACACGGATTCGTGGCGGGCTTGCATCTGAGTCAGGGCGAAGTAGAGATCGCTTGGTTCGCTTCCTTCTGCTGGAGACATTGTTTGCCCTTGCTCTTGTTGCTTTTCCATTTCTTTTGGCTCTGCCTGCTCTACCTGGTCTTCTTCACCGTGTTCTTCAACCGCGACTGAATACTCATTATTACTAGTCAAAGCACCATTTCCCCCCTCAACAGGGCCAGGTATTCGTACTTTTTCGGAGTCTTTTTCTCCATTCATTTTGATACCTACAAACTAGCCCCGATTATATACACATGCGTCTATTTTCAGCCATAAAACCACTCTACAACCTACTAATATTCTACACTTCAATAAGAAGAACAACTGGTTGCTAGTACCATTTTTCAGATCGCTGCCAAATTATATATTTTCTGTCGCGCTCGCTAAAAGAAGTTGCAAAAAGTGACTCTGCTAGCTGATGGGGTTTCTCATTATGTCAGTGTTGTGATAGAGGAGAGTAGAGGTGGTAGAATGGTGTAGTTGAAGAAAGTGGCAAGTCTGTCGGGAAGTTTCTATATATGAAATTTGGTAAGTTGAGTGAAGTAGAAGCGCGATGTTTGAGTTGAGGAAAGTTTGTACGTCCAATCGGGAATGGTAGTTGCAAAAAATGTATCCAGAATGGTCAGTAAGTAGAATGATCGAGTAAAGTCAGTTATTTGTAATTACGAGCAGAAGAATGGAGTTGCTACGGGAGCCTGGAAATGGAAGCTCCAAATGTGACAACGTGAAATGGTGAAACCTGATTTATTGTCTACGACTATACCATGTGAGTACAAAATGATATAAGAAGTACCACAAATAGAACTTCTCTTGAAACACCACTAATTCCAAACTACCCCTTGCTCCAACAAAAGCTGCTGAATGACTTTTCTTGATGACACTTCCAGAGAACCACAACTACTCCACTTCTATACTCCCCGCGGTCTTAACAATATGGATTGAAACTATCTATTATACACTGTATTCCATATATACGCGCTGTCTATCGTTATCATTAATTCAATTACCCGTTGTCTCCAACGCATACTTGTTCTTCATCTCTGGTCTCACCTCCCAATTGGACGTCTTCTTATTGTACTCCGCAATGCTTTGGATGGTATTCTTTAAAAGTGCCTTGGTGTAGTCCTTGAATTCCTTCTTGGATAACTCGACCATGGTACCTATGGTGAATTCATTATTCTTCTCTATAAACACAATTAGGTTTGAAAGCAACTTTGGATCATCTATTGTCTTCTTTTGGGGTATCAATATATTAGGGGAGTCGGCAGTTGAATTCGACGTCGCTATCGTGGCTGACACAGAAGCCTGTACCTTTGTAGGAGAACTCTGAGCGCTTTTAGCCTTAGATTTTGTAATCTTTTTAGGTGATGTGCTCCAATAGTCATGGAATGGATCGATAGGAAATTGCATGCTAGTCACAAAAGGAGTAGATGTGAGGTTGGCAAAGAATTCGTCATTGCTGCCGTCATTCCATTTATTGATAACAACCAACGAATGGAATTTTCTGCTTCTTGCCCCATCCTGGTTGTCTTCCACAAAATCGTCCAATTCATCGTCATCTTGTACTATCATATCATCCTCTTCTTCGTCATCTTCGTTATCAACATCCTCTCCTTCATCTTCTTCTTTGTTCCACTCTAAATCGGAGTCATAGTCGTAGTCAAATCCGGTCAAAGAAGTATCGACGGGGTTCGATGTCGGAATTTCAATCTTTTGGTGACGTTCCGAGCACCATGTTCCCACATATGGGGGCTTCGAGTTCTCATAGAAGCTAATATATTTGATTGGTGGGAATTGTTTTAGCATGTTGTAAATCTGCGATTCTGTGGTTGTAGAAGAATTCAAGGCCGAAGCAATGAACTCTGGCGTGATCGATTCCTCGGACTTCTCTGATGCCTTCTTGAAGGATTGGAAATAATTCGATATCACTGATTTACATTCTGTGCCTTCCTTTAGCCTTCCGTCGAAAGACTTTATTGATTCTTGCAATTGGTTGCTGTCTAGCTGACCAGAGCTAGCCATAACTACATTCTTTTGCACAAAAAAGGGTAAAAACTCCGAGTCATAATCCGACTTTTCTTCTTGTTTCACAGTAGCATTGACGCTTTGATTCTCGGCCGATTTGGCTTTACGTCCACCGATTTGGAAGAAACTTGATATCTTCATCTGACTTCTCTCTTTCAATTCCTCGGCTTTTTTCTTGTCTTCTTCTGCCTTTTTCTTCTCTAGTTCTTTACGTTCCTTCTCTTCTTCAAGCTTACGCTTTTTCTCCAGCTTCTGTTTCTCTTTCTCTTCTTTTTCTGCCTGCTTCTGGAGTCGTTCCTCTTCCTTTTTACGCTCCTTCTCTAGTTTTTCTTCCTCTAGTTTTTTGCGTTTTAACTCCTTTTCGGCCTCCTTCTCAGCTATCTTCCGGAGTCTCTCCTCCTCTTTCTTGGACTTTTCCTCTTCTTTTTTCAAGCGTTCTTCTTCCTTTTCGGCGATTTTCTTAAGTCTTTCTTCTTCTTTCTTTTTCTCTTTTTCGATTCTCTCGATTTCTCGCTGTTTCTGCCTCTCTATCTTTTGCTGTTCTTTCTTAGTCAACTTTTTCTCCTTGACCGATTCGTTGCCAGCTGATGGTTCAATGCTTGGTGACTCTACAGTCTCATGTGTTGACTGTGAGTTTTCACCATCTTCTGTACTTTCCAGGAGATTTTCGGGAATCGGTGTTGCCAGAGATCTATCTGGAGTTTCCAATTTCGGCTTTTTCTGCTTCGAAATGGTATCTTCCTGTTCGTGTTCTTTGTCTTCTGTAGAGTCATTGGCGTCTAGCTTTCTCTTAGCCAGACTCTCCATTTTCCTGGTGCTTTCTTCTGGAATCTCGCCAGAACCGGCTTTCGTTGGTGTCAACGCCGGCGATTGCATTTGGTCTCTCAAAGACATACGGAACACTCTTGCGGGCAGAAACAATTGGAATAACACTCTGGAGACCATGGAAAAGAAATCGTAAATACGAGATTTTCTGAAAATCGCTATACGCGTTCTGGTCACGTGAAGAGTTCCAGCTTTTCAATTTTCTGGCGGCATGGATGTTAGTGATGCGCTTTTGCAATCGGGTTCGTTTCCTGTATAATACACTACCACTACGTGGAGCCACTGCTAAGAGAGTTATAGATTATAGATTATATATATGTATATGTATATGTATATATATGTAGATGTGTATGTGTATGTGTATGTGTAACTGGTAAGATAGTTGCTTGGAGTGAGAAGGTGTTCGGAGTGTAAAGGAAGATGTTGAGTATGGTAAATTTTTGGTGTTGGTTATTGGAAAGGTAATGGATAATGAGTGATGGAACAATCGTTGTTGTAGAAGAATACTTGCATTATGACAGTTACGGTATTAGTGACGGTAAGGACTACTACTGCAGCTGGTGTTACTACCACTACTTTCACTCTGGAGTAATTCTACTAAGCTTGTTACTGTTATCTGTAGTATTACTACTGTGATACTGCTGCTTACTATGGATAGCAACGCTGCTCTACACTCCTTCGATTATAAGTCGTGAAATTATCTATTAATCAACGAGCTAAGAATTAAAGCAAAGGCAATCTAAAAGAACTCCTCGGTTGAGCAAACTAGATGTGGAAATAAATAAAACGGTACCCAATAACTAACAATGATGTGAAATGAAGGAAAGGGGTCTTAATAATGGTACAATCGATCTTGGGATCTATGATAGGAATTATAAAGAGGACTACTTCGACTCAGACATTTAGTAGTCTGGAATGTCAAGGTGGAAGTATGGTGTGTTGGTAGAAACAGCAGCGAAGTACTCGGAATCGAGACCAAGCTCTACATCGTGATCAGCAGCGATGTTCACGTATGTGCTCTCACTGACTAATCCTTCGTATGTTCCGAAACCACTGCTCAACAATCCTCTTCTGATCCAAGGACTCAAGATACCAGAGAAGTGGAACTCGACTTCTCTGTCTGCGTAGTTATTAAGGGCCTTTCTCAAATCAACCAAAGCCTGGATGGAGGTAGCATCGATGTTAGAAACAGTGCTGAAGTCAAAGTGGACAATTCTCAAGTAAGGTCTGTTGTCCTCTTCTGTGGCGACTTCACTACTCTTGAGACCAAGCTTCTCCTTGGCGAATGGTAAACGCCATCTCAAAGGACCAGGGTCGTTCCATGGTCTAGCTCCGACGTTAGTGGTACTGTATGGCTTACCACGCTTGGTCAAACGTTTGGCTTCATCGGAAACCTTGTCAATTTGGTTGGAAGCGTTAGGATAAGTGAATTGCTCAAGTGGCTTGAAAACAATCACACCAGGAGGTGGTGGTTGAACGTTGATGTGAGAGTTGATGTTCTGCTTGGTCAAAGGAACCCATCTAGTGTGGAACTTGATCTTAGGGTTGGACTTAAGCAAGGTAGTTGTGGATGTCGTACCTTGGGCTCCCTTGATTACATCTTTAACCTTGTACTTGTTACTTTCCGAGTTGTTAGAAATAACTTGGTTGATCTCAAGGTCGTCGTTAGAAGAGTTGGAAACTTCACCTTCTTGCTTGATACTGTAAGCATCGCTCTCCAAGTGGTCGATAACAGGGTTGATAACCTCGGCGACTTGGATCCTTCCAAGGAAGTGACCTCTTGGTTTAGCGACTCTGAACAACAAGACGGCGACAGAAGCACAGACAGCGAAGTAGACACCATCTTCGATAGAAGCAAAAACAGTGATGATGACGTTGATGACGAAAATACCACAGTCGATTGGAGCAACGGTCCAGAGGTTCCAGGTGACCTTATAGTTGGCGATCAAATCGGAGACAGCGTGGATAATGATAGCAGAAAGGGTAGCCTTTGGAATGTAGTAGAAAGAAGAGGTCAAAGCATATAAAGCCAACAAGACAACAGCACCAGTGAAGATACCAGCAACTGGGGTTCTAACACCACACTTAGCCTTCAAAGCAGATCTAGAGAAAGAACCAGTAGCTGGGTAAGCGTTGAAGAAGGTACCAATCAAGTTGGTGACACCAATAGCAATGACTTCTTGATCTGGAATAACTTTATAGTCGTTGATTCTACCGAAAGACTTAGAAATGGAGATATGTTCTAACAACAAGATAACAGTAGACACAGGGATCTCGGAGGCCATAGCGTCGATGATACCATCTGGAACAGTCATGACACCAACGTTCTGCAAACCCTTTGGAACAGTTCCCAAAGTGGAGATAGGAGGCTTGAACTTAGATTTGTCACCCTTCCAAGCCTTTAACTTAGGGTGAACGACACCCCAAGAGATGGCAGTAGCCACAATGATGACAATGGCGTTTCTCAATTGTTGGATGTAGAAGAACCACATCTTTTTCTTAGGGTATTTCTTTTGAGCATAGTCCATACTGTACTTCCATACATACAAGATGAACAATGGAACCAAACCAAAAGCAGCATCGATGGTGGAGTGCTTCAAGTTCTTAAGATCGTTGATGATGACCAAGTAGGTGGCATCTCTGGTGTTAACCAACTTGTTGTAACCCATAAGAGCTGGAACTTGGCCGGAGGCGATGTTGAAGGCAGAACCAGTCATGAAACCAAGCACAGCTGGGATGGAGATGAATTCCAAGATGAAACCAAGTCTCAAGATACCAATACCGGCAGCGATACCACCACAGATCAAAGATAAGAAGGTAGCAATGACCTCTGGTGCATACTTGTCACCAACCTTGGAAGTAACATGAGCAATAACCTTAGCAACTTGGGCAGACATAACGGCAACTGGACCAATAGAAACATCCTTAGATGTTGCGAAAAAGGAATAGATAAAGACACCGACGAAGGAAGAGTACAAACCGAACTGGGCGTCCAAACCGGCTAATTGGGCATAAGACATAGATTGTGGGACTAAAACGACACCGACAGTGATACCAGCGACCAAGTCACCGTAGAGCCATGTGATGTTATAGTGCAAGATCCACTTGGCAATAGGGAACAAAGAGACGAGGTAGTTGACGATCATTCCGAGAGGGTTAGCGAAGACCTTCTTGAACCAGTCGACGACGGTGACATCATGTTCAATGTATTCAGGAACAACAGTACCATTTCCACTGTTGAAAGAAGCGAATTCCTGAGTGTGGTACTCGTGGGACTTCTTAGAGCGATAAGACCTGAGGTCTTCGTGCTCCTCCTCAAGATTAGGGATGGAGGACTCTGGGGGGTTGTTGGAGTTCAACTTGCGGATGAAGTCAGCCATGATGAACCTCTGTGTGTGATGTGAAGAAGATGCTTGGTGGTTAGACGAGAGCAAACAACAACGACTTGAGGGGTTGAACTGCTAAACGAAAAACGGCGAAAGGCACTTGTTATATAGCAAATGCTGGAGATGCAAAAAAAGATAATGCAAAAAAAAAAAAGCAAAAATTGTAGATCCCGATTAGAGACCACAAAATAAGAACTTTTGGGAGTTAAGAAAAAGAAATGGGGAGGAGATCCACTTTAACGAGGTTACAATGCACTTGGGTCTCAGGAAGCGTCAAGACTCTTACAGATAGGACTAATCTGAGGGATGACAGTAAGTTATTGGACAGAGGGACCAATATTAGCTAAATAATAATGTGAATGATGTGCGGGCGGCTTTGGCAATTCGTAAACTTGCTTTGCGGCCACTCAAACGGGGAGATTAATAGTGAATAATATGGTGCAGAATGGGATATTTTGGCCCTGGAAATCGTCTCTTAGTGGTGTCGAATTGGGGCAATTTGCAGATGGTACACAATTTTGACTTTTGGGGTTTTTGGTTGCAATGGTTAGAGCGACGCCTGGAGGAGCCCTATGCGATTATGAGGCCAAATAATAGTTGGAATACCTGTTCTACACGGCTGGAAAAAAGCTTAACTATGGTCAAACCGTCGTTTGCTGTAGTATTTGCAGTTGTGGCGACTAATTCTATTATATATTGTGAATAATTTCAATCAAATATGTTGCAATTCATCCACAGTTAGCTATTTTCACGTGACCTGGGGAATTGATGTGAAAAATTACATGCCAACGGTAGAAAATATTTGTGCGTAAACTAGCCCTATTGACGGGACAACATGCCGACGTTTGTGGAGATGGCGGAGTGGACCGTTGCATTTCGCTTACCCTTGACGGGGCCAAGAGGGCAACGAGCCAAGAGATAGGGTTCGAAGCCAACTTCACTTCGATGATGGTTGGAGCTCTCTGAGGGTTCTCGGCAATGAGATTATCGCCATCACTAAATGCTATTGCTGCCAAAATTTGAGTGCTGTGCGGCTCATGGCTGCAGCAAAGATCTTGCACCCCTACCGAAATGAAATGAGCTAGGTTGGGCGTATTGCGACGCAGGTAATCGCATAAGTGGTGGTTGCATCAATCGTGGAGTCGTGGTAAGGGCTGTCTGCCTAATATCTGGCTACGGTCATTTCACATCGGTATCCCTACAACAGTTTACAGGTGGCATTATCCACCGCCTGCAGCACTTCCGCATGTGCAGCATGTAGTGCTTTAATAAGTGAGCCGTTATCACGTGAGAATTTGCAATCGCAACTATCCGCAGGATTATAAGATGGACTTTATTGCTTCGATACATTTTCTACGGGAGACCGGTACGGCGGCTACTATGCATTCGGTTATGATTTGCAGTCATTAACGGATTGCGGGATGGGATACAATAAACAGCAAAAGAAACGGTTCTTAGAGAGGGCCGGTGCAGGCTGTCATGGTCCATAATGGGTTACTCTTGGCAAGCTACCGGGGTGCTAAGCCGTGTTGCTATTGTAGAGGTTCGGGAAAGAACTATGGAGTATGTGTGGGTTGTAGAAGAAAATGCACGGCTTTGGAACCATAGTACGTTATTTCGCCGGTTGACCATTCAAACGTCTAATTCGCCTGGTTTAATTCGTTACTACAATGAAAATAAAGAGTTTGTGTTCTATACGGTCTTCTGCGTATTGTTGTCTATTCGTATGTCGACTAAATAATTTCTCCGTGGATCTGGCAACCACATTTTCCAGCACTTTTCGTTAATTTAATTGATTTTGGAATAACCACCTCTCTGTACGAATAGCAATTTCATGTCTGCCTTGACAGATCTTGCTCAAGGAGGGTTTGGCTCGAAGATGACGAATCTTTCCATGCTGCTTGATTCACATGAAGATCTTCGCTACTCTGGAACCACATTTCGTCATATCAATTAATATGGTAGTAGCGACCCACGATGTATTATCCAAATTCATGACGATACGCTTCTTCTGACTCCCAACCCCATCACTTCGTATTTTGTTCTATTATCTGCGTTCGCCATCTCCTTACCTCTGATAATATTCCAGCGGATAAGGCGTTTTGCATATGTTTATATTACATACTGATAGCCAATTTAAATTGTTATTTTTTGCGCTATAATATATTACTGTGGATTATTCAATATTGAAATATTATTATTCCAAATGGGGGGATAAGAATATTTCAGATAGTAGGGGGCTTGGGGGTTTATGCAGATTAACCAAACATGGGGATGTCCTTCGTTCTGTCGATATCGAGATTTGGCACAACGCTGGTATGATTATTATTATCTCGTGATGGTCGCAACAGTAAAGTCATGACATGTTCACGGAGATCCCGTCGGTTGGGGGGACTACAGTAAAAATACAAAATCGGTCGGAAAATTTGCAGTCATCTAAAAATGTATTTATAGTCATTTAATGCAAATCTCGTACTCTAACTAACCTATTGCTCGGGATGTGTTAGTGTGTTGGTAGCTCAATTAAGCTTTTACGCTTTTCAAGTTTTGTTCTTCGACCTCGTCGACAAGGTTTCTGTACTCTTGTTGCTTGTAACATTGCTCCAAGAAGATATTGTACTTAGCAGCTAACAAAACTCTGTCTGGGTGAGTATCGGCACTTGGGAAAATAACCTTTCCAGGACCAGTCATCTTCTCCATGACCTTCCACAATTTGTCACCAGGGGTAACTGGTCCAGCATTACTGGTGTTACTAGTGGTCTTCTTGATGGTGGATAATGGCTTAAGTCCCAATTTACTCAATTTCTGAGATAAACCTTGTTGAACCTTGTGCTGGGAACCAAATGACAATGTCTGTTCGTCTTCTGAATCATCATCTGAAGTGATGTTGGCGTGTTTGACCTCCTTCTGTGCTAGCTGTTCTTGAGTAGGCTGGTTGAAATAGTCAACTTGTTCCTCTTCCATAGGAGTCATAACAGGGAACTGGGGGTGGGAACCAGCATTGTTACTTGCGTAAACCAAAGTAGACATGTTTGTAGTAGAAGCAGTGGCAGAAGGTGCAGTGTATGGAGAATGGGATCCGCCACTAGTTGCACCTAAGCTGACCTGTGATTTCTGGGAGTTTAATATTGAGTTTCTTCTTGATCTTCCCTTGGAGTTGACATGCTCATTAACTGATTCTTCGGCAGCAACAGCACCCAATAAAGCAGAACCAAAGACAACAGCTGCATCGATATATCTTGGAATAACCACGGGCTTTCCGGTACAGTCGGCTAACAATCTCATTAACAAACCATTTCTACATTGACCTCCACTCATGTAGACACAACTGATATTGTGTCCAGACTTCTCCATTTCCTCTACAATCTGTCTCGTCTGCTGGGCAATAAACTCACATGCACCAAAGTACTGGATTGCCAAGTCGTTGACTGAGTTGTCCATTGACTGACCGATAATAGAAGCCTTCATACGAGGATCAGCAATAGGTGATCTATTACCGTGGAAGTCACCGTAGAAGAACATATGTTTAGCTAAACTGACCACAGATCTGGACTTTGTATCCTGAACCATATTTTCCAAATTCAAATTTAAGTAATCAAACTTGGATAAGTTGGAAGCTTCAGCCAAACGGTTCAACTCTTGACTCGCAGGATGAATAGATAAGACGTGAGCCAATAAAGCACCAGTCATCGATTGACCACCTTCAGCTAACCAGTATCCTGGCGCCATTACATTTTTGTATGGACCCCAAACGCCCTTGACAAAGCATGGTTCTTTGGTCATGGCGATGTGACAAGTAGAAGTACCGGCAACAGCTGCTAATCTACCACAAGCAGTCTCAATAGTACCATCTGCATTGTCCTGTAAATGCGGAATGTCTGCCTTTCCTGCTACAGTACCTACCCAACCGGCGTAAGCATCGATAACAGGAGAACCAACGATACACTCTGTGGTTAAGCCCAATTCTTCGGCAGCTTGAGCAGTCAATTTTCCAACAATGTCGCCAGCACTCAAAAATGTACCGTTTTTGCCTGGAATACCACCTAATCTTCTAAAGTCGTCCTCCACCAATTCAGGCAAATCGACAGAAAGCAAGAATTCCTTGGACCATCCTGTCTCCGAATTTTCTACCCCAAGAGGAACAAATCCCTGTTTACATACAGCAGAACAGAAACTTCTAGCCTCGGATCCAGTAGCTTTGTGGACCAAGTAATCTGGCAAATCGTAGAACTTACAATCCTCAATTCCGCCAGGCAAATTATGTTTTAACCATT
The DNA here is from genome assembly GCA_030572575.1 of Scheffersomyces insectosa. Classification (NCBI taxonomy): domain Eukaryota; kingdom Fungi; phylum Ascomycota; class Pichiomycetes; order Serinales; family Debaryomycetaceae; genus Scheffersomyces; species Scheffersomyces insectosa. Next base: position 109,908 of record JAJMAO010000042.1, read on the forward strand.
TGATCTTAGGTAATTCCATTTCAATGGACATTTGACCACCGACATACTTCAAACATTTGTCGCCAGTAGCATTGATTTGGTTGGTAGCTTCGTCAGCTCTGTGGTCCATCCATAAGATGATGTTTTCCTTGGAATCGAAGAAGTTTGGGCCAACACCAACTGGGGCATCTGTAGACTCGGAAATGGCAACTAAAGAACAAGTGGCATCGAAACCGATACCAAAAACCTCGCTTGGGTCGACTCCGGAGTCTCTCAAACAGGTCTTGACACAGTAGCTAATAGCGTTCCAGATTTCAGTGGAAGACTGGGTGATGTGGTTTGGCTTCAACTCGTGTCTGGTAATGGGTCTTTCTGCCAAGCCCAATATGATACCGTTGGTATCGATAAGACATGCTCTGGCCGAACCGGTTCCGACATCGACACCGACGTAGTACACGTCTGGCTGCGGAGGAGCGATCGGGGTGTTGAAGAACGACGATCTTCTAGTTGGGATACTAGTGTGAGATCTTGAATGAGGATGTTGGACCATTGTGAACGATAGTACGGTAATGGGATTCTTCTTTTATTGGGTTGCTAAGTTCCAATTGGCCAGAACTAGTAATAGTCAATTTCTTGTCTATTTGTGTTTTTTAATCTCTTTCTACTGCAATTTCAACAGTAATGCTTCCGATAGTCTATACTGACAAACTACAGGATTAACGAGGCGTGTTTAGTAGTCACTTCGTTACGTAGTCGCTTTCGTCGCTTAGTAGTCGGTGAGAGTTACACGTAGCGATGGGTACTTAGTGGGGTTCAATTGCACGGGATTTATCTCGAGTTCGCTGCGATCTCAACAGATTCGCTTCACGGCACTTATATACTCTGAACAGCACTGCCAGGCTCTGAAAAACACTTCTTGCCCGAAACTGTTCTTCCTCCATATATATACGTCAGAAGTCATGGAATTTACAACAAAACCGATGCCAGTAAATTGGTTATCTGGCCTCCTGCATGGCGAATGACTATGGGGACGGTGTTTTCTGCAGGAGCCAGCCTGTTTAGGAGCAAATCTCGGTATGACATCATAGGTTGTTGGCAGAAGTGTAGCATGGATGTAGAGTGGAAGGTGGGACAATAGGCGAGGCAGCAGCGAGGATTAATCCGGGTGGGGAGAAAGATGGAGACTGGGGTGGTGGAATGGCAGGAAAGCGGTATTAAACTTGGTAAGTTGAATGGTGTTGACTGGAGCTGTCATTCCCGATGGGAGCAGCAGTGAAAAAATCGGGGCCTGCTTTTTGCAGTCGGATGACGTCGTGACATCGGTGACGTGGTGATGGTTCTGGGCTCATAAATCAAGGTCGGTACGGGTCGTAGCAAATAAGATTCGAGTCTACACTTCCGTGAACCTGTCAAAACCCAAACTCGAGGCTCTTAGGAGACCCGCTATGCTACGGATCGGAGTGGGGCTGGCAAAGATTTGGACTATCCAACAAGTCGTATGTAGACGCAGAAAGCGCTGTTTCTCCGAGAAATCGATGGTCCCTGCAGGCGTTTCCATGTCAAAGTGTCGTGTCTTCGCTTCTCTCTGGTAGAATATCGGTGTAATAATACTAGCGACCGAAACGTCGAGGAACGATTACCCCATTCGATGTTTGCGCCCTTTGCTACACTTTGCATTCTCAGAGAGGCGGGCTCGTGGAGGTGAGGATCTTCTGTCGGAAAGATTGCAAAAGTTAGCGTCGTAAGAGCCCCACTACACGTAAATAGTGTTCTATTTATATAGACATACATTTCCGTGCATCGCCGTATAAGCGAAGCACCAGACTACAAAATCATACAGTCAAATATTACTCTGGTAGACAATGTTGTCCAAATGTTCATTGGTAATGTTCTCTCCTTAATATATACAACTATTGTACAGTGCTTCAATACGCACTCAATGCAATTGGTTTCTCCCAGCGGCTCATCTATTGGGAATTAGATGAATCGCAAGGAAAACTCTATAAGAACCATCCATGCTAACTCATTATTCATTACTCGTTATATACCTATGATATAAATCAGTTCTTCACCGGTGGGTACTTCTCCACGGCTTCAACCAAAAAGTCAAACTGCTCGGTATTTTCGATTGCAGAGCGGATATGGGAGGCGCTTATTCTCTTGACACCTTGCTTCTTGGCTTCCAAGATGGAAACCTCGACCAAGTTGGCCATGAAAATCTCCAATGCTCTACCCACGATAATGGGTGTGGCTTGGGCCACTTTTCCGACTTCGTCGTCACTCTGCATGATTTTCTTTATTCTGGCTGCTGGGAAATGGGTCTTTATCTTCTCGAAGCTCTCTAATATCTTCTCTTGGGTCACCTCGTTGGCACGCGGCTTCTCTTCTTCCACCACGGTCTGGCCATTGGTACTGCTGTTGTCCAACGCACTGGCCATTGCCGGGTTGTAGCTATAGCTGTAGTCATCGTCATTGTTCATGAGCAGGCTGAGATCGGCCATCTTGTCTTACTTTTCTTAGATATATCACAACACACACCGTTACAGATGTGTCTAAAATTCGGTGCTTTCGTCGCGTGCTTATGTAATGAAACGGTTTGTCCAAGCTATTTACGACGCAATCTTTATTTTCGGTGAGTTTGATTCCAAAAAAAAACCGGGAATTTCTTGTGCTATTTAAATAGACGGTGACATAGGCGTGATGCGGTCGTGCGCGGCGGAGAAAACTCCAGAAAATTATTTTGCCCTCAACCACGACGGTTTCAGGCCAATCAGATCGAGCATAGACACAAGCCAGAGATGTAAAGATAGACAAGTAGACGGGTAATAGTATCATTTTGGAAGGAAGAGGAAGATCAACTTCTCATTTCTATATCTTCTCGGATGTAAGGTCTCTCTATCATATCGGTGTATACGTTTATTCATTGATTCATCTATTAGAGGATATAATAAACGCAGACTTCGTTACGCTGACGTAAGCAATCATAAGGTAGGCGTCTAAAAAAACACCGTTGTTTTTGTTGACGCGATGCGATTAGTACTAAATCGCCAAAAAATTATGGAAGATTTGTGTGTTTGCCTTCAGCCAGAGTCGAACTGACGATCTCCTCATTACTAGTGAGGTGCCTTACCAACTTGGCCATAAAGGCAAATCTTGAAGAGAATATGGCCAGGTTGGTTCAAGAGGTGAGAATCGAAATTTGGAAAATTTGAAAAATTTTACATGTCAGAACTACGGCCAATCAATCAGCCAGAGGGACCTCTAGGGGTATTCTCTGATGAAAGCTCTTCAAATCAAGCCT